>CM034358.1:69185994-69280838 GCA_019925275.1 Mytilus edulis | reverse complement strand
ACCGTAACTGTAGATTGTCTGAGCCAACCCTGCGAGACTGTCATATTTGATCAAGGTTGTTATTGTATTTTAAATTGAAATATTTTATGAAAAAAGTCTCTATCAGGTTAGTGGAGAATGATTATTAAAATGTTCTATAACTATTTGTATGGTTTTCCCACTGGTCAGTCTCTCTGTCGTGCCACTGAATATTGTTTACTTTGTTCTCTAATAAAACTGTGATTAAAAAAAGATAATAAAACAACATTTGCCTATTTTATTCTATCAAATTGACCTCAACAGTAATTTTTTTTTATCATACTATTCATTGAAATGATATATCTGTGTTATCCCTTAATTCAGAAAAAAAACTATATCGAATTCAAATTCTGTAATTATATTTTAGGAGTGCTTTTGTCATCAGATCTTCAAATGGATGGTCCATCCGTTGATGAGTCCATTGACATGGATGTTGCCCCAGTGTTCGAAAATGCTGAAGAGACGGATGCAGCTCCGCATGCGTCAGATAACCAGAAAGTAATTCCTGATGAATCAGACTTTCTTCTTGGATACGCCACAGTATTTGGTTACGTATCCTACAGAAGTAAATCGCAGGGATCATTTTATGTAAGAAGTTTAACAGAAAACTTGGATAAGCATGCTGACACGTAAGTTGTACATACGAACCTCGTCCGATTTCTGAACTTATGCCAGTACAGGGACTTTCTATACTAAGAACGATTCGAGAAATCTTTTAAAAACAACATTTTGCAGTGACAAACTGTATAAAATTTCATAGAAACGATTTTTTGTTAAACCTGAACATATAGTTATGAAGAACACTTCCTAAATGTGAAATGATTTGCTATAAAGTCACGTGACATCAGTTACGGTCGAGATCAGTCTGAAAATTTGTATAGACATCGTTATAAGTGACTAGTCCCGTTAGTATAGAAAGTCCCTGGCTAGTGCAAGCATATTTGTACATGTTTAAGACTTAGCTTGATTTTGGTACATTCAAAAAAACAGAATGGAAAGGACTTTTCTCTGTGTTTCATTCTTTTTCGTCTTTCAATACAAAGTCGGACTTTTATTGAGTGTATATTGACTCTTGCTCGTATAATCATGAGGCCTTTCCTCATCCATTATCAAAACCAGCAGTAACTATTTACAGTTAATTTTATTTACAACATATTTATATACACATGAGATCTAAGGAGTGCTAGGTATGAGAAGGTCCTGCCATACAGGATGGTAAAGCTGACCCTGAACTCTTCTAGTGTAACTGATGTTTTGACCTTTTCCAGTAGTGTATTATATTCCCCATTTGATCTTGAGAAGAATAAGTATATGAAATAGTCTTTTATAGTACGCTGTTGGTGTATGCAGTGACCTCCTCTGATACGTTAATCTCTAGGTTTGTAATAGTTTAATTGGTTGATGGGTAATATCTACCAATCTAGTGTGTAACTTGTAGGCCATGGTGAGGCAGTCTTTGCAGCGGCGATCTTTAAGGGTCTCCCATCTTATTCTCCATTAAAGACTTCACATAACCTGCTGATAGGTCTTGTTATTCACTGAACACGAACCTAACTGCAATCTTCTGCAGTGGTTCTAGAGCTAAAAGATACCGTAACCGGCCTTCAACAATGAAAAAACACACCGCTTATTAAACTTTAAAAATGTAAACCAAATGAATTTAAACGGCCTGATTTATGTGCAAAATAATCCATGAATAAAAATAAAAGCGTGATATACATCACCAAACGACAATTACATAATTACAGGCTCATGTTTCTCTTTCATGCATCGATATTAGAAAATGTTCAATTTTTATTGAAAATTGTATTTTTATTTTATACTTCAACATGTCAAATCGTTATCATTACCATTTAACTGTCATTTAACTTATGAATAAACACTACCGAAAGCTAATAGAAAAAAGGAAGATGTGGTATGATTGTCAATGAGACAACTGTCCACACGAGCCCAAAATGACACATACATTAACAAGAATAGGTCACCGTACGGCCTTCAACAAAGCCCATACCACAAAGTCAGCTATAAAAGGCCCCGATATGACAATGTAAAACTATTCAAACAAGAAAACTAACGGCCTTATTTAAATTTATATAAAAATTGAACGAAAAACAAATATGTAACACATAACAACCGAAAACCACTGAATTACAGGCTCCTGACTTGGGACAGGCACATACATAAAAAAATTGGCCGGGGTTTAATGTGTTAGCGGGATTCCAATCCTCCCTCTAACCTGGGACAGTGGTATAACAGTACAACATAAGAACGAACTATAAAAATCAGTTGAAAAAGGCTTAATTTATCTCATCAGATGGACAAAAATAAAGACTGTATTTGTGTAAATATATCTTGGTTGTTTTTTGCAGGTTGGATTTACAAGCGTTAATGGTTAAAGTAAATCACGATGTCTCCGAGGAAAACATAAATATAGTGAAAGGTGAACAAGCAAAGAAACAAGTTCCAATGACACAAATTACACTGAGAAAATTACTCTTTTTCTCGCCAGATAACTTGAAATAATCATCATTGTGACAACTGTATCTTATTTTGCTGACCTGTGATATTTTACATTATGTATGAACATTACGGAACTAAGGCCGACATTACTATTTACATAGTGTGCCCGAATCGTTACATAATTTGCGCTAATGACTTAATACGGTATATATGGGGTCAGTAAATTCCATTCGGGATGAGAACGATTTTTTTCTGACCCCATATATATCTTATAAAACGACTAGCTCACTATGTAGCACATTTATCTGACCGACTCTTTTAAAATGTGACATTTAGACTAGAGACTTGTCAAAGTGAGCAAGTCTTCAATACTGTTAGTATTAAGATAAAAAGAGAATGGAAATGGGGAATGTACTTCCATTTGTCAAAATAAGAACAAATGCCAACTCTAACAACTTGTTAGCTTAAAATGTATTTGATGAATTCATTTCAATCCTTCATTATCGATTTCTTTGTTTTTTTTAAATCTTTGAGATCTTTTCTAAGTATCGTTTTGTTTTATACAGAAACGTTACACCACGTCTAACAGTGTATTGAACCAATTGCTTTTAACCAATCGCATTCATTGAAATGTATAGGACATAAGATAATTTATTTCCCCCCTTTTATGACGAAGCGTGTATAAGTCTTGTCACATGGTACGCAATTTCATTTGTTTTATTTACCGCTTCTAACTTGTTCTGCATACATCCCTGATCCCGTATTTTAATCAATGTTATACAACAAGTGTATCACCCCTTTACAAAGACACTTGCTTATCAACGTCATCTTATCTTATTAGTAATGTGTTTCAAACGTGTGTAATACCTCATATGTACCGGCTTTAATTCATGTTTTATAATCATTTAAATATAAACAAATACATGTTTGTATCTACATATATTATTAAAACAAAATATTGCATTATATTTTTGTTCAAAATTAAATATTTATCTAAATTATTTGAATGGCTTTGTGTGTGTGTGTGAGTGTTTTATAAAGAAACACATATTACACACGTAAAAATTGTAGGGTTTTCTGCACACAGATATAGAATTATTTCCCTGGATTTTGTTTATTCCTTTGTTGTTATGTTACACCATTGTCCAAGGTTAGAAAGAGGGGTATCAGTCAGCAAAAATAAAATACTCTCTTTTGCATAAACAACACATCAGGTACCCGCTGTAGAACAGTATTGCTTTTCGATTGCTCATAAAGACGCTACAGGATTTTTATTTAGTAAATGTTGCTTAATATATATTATCGTTTGTCGTTTCGTATTGCCATTGCGCTGTAATTTTGTCGACTTATGGGTTTGAATATCTCTCTTGTATCTTATCTGGTATCTGGGTCTCATACCCACAGGAGTCAAAGATTGTAAGAAATTTGATATAAACTCTGGAAGAAGGGTCGTTGAAAAGGTCGAAAATACGAATCAACAATGAGTTTCCTGGTTAGTGATTCCTCATTCTTATGTCCTGTGTTTAGCTTATTAAGATAAATTAACAAGAATATGCCAGTTACATATAACACCAGAGACGGACTTATGAGGAAGATATTTGTCTGGAGAGGAGTCTTAATAATTTAAGAATTAGTCTCTTAATTTCCTAATTACCGGCATGTCAGTCCCACTATTGCAACAACAAAAAAAGACAGAAGTTACCATAGGCACATTCAAACATTCAAACTCAAAAGACCACAGTACACAGGTTGCAACATGTTAAACTTAAAAAGACTATGCAACCAAAACGCCACCAAAAACCGGCAGTGATCCAAGGTGCCTTTGGAGTGTCAGAATATCATACTCAGTCTTGTACCTCATATAAATACGAACGCGATGACAACTCTTTTTCGGCATGTCACATTCGGGGGAAAAAAGGGTGCGCGATTGTGTTAACGACGATTGGAACATAGGCGTTATCATCTGTGATTCAGACATCAATAACGTTCAATCACCTAGTGGTGGCTTCCGAAAAATTTACTAACGGATCTCAACTTCACTAATTTCCTAGATGCCATTTTCTTATGGTACACACCAATCCAGTATTCCGGTTCAATAACATTCTATTTCTGTCTATAGATAATCATTTGGTTTAAACATTGTTAGTATACAATTTTCATACATATATAGGTAGTCATAGTCAATAGTAACCAATGGGCATGTAAACACTTGTTAAATGTTGATACACAGAGATATCACGTTATCTTAAAGCAACATAAGCACTTGTGCTACAATGTGTTTGTTCGGATTTTTGATCTGTTTAGAAATAAGAAAATAAGAAAAAATGAAAAGTAAAATCACAAAAGTACTGAACTCCGAGGAAGATTCAATCGGAAAGTCCCTAATCAAATTTCTTAACAACGTTTTGTTTCAATATTATAAAAATACGAACTTGTTATATGTGTCGATGTAACTATTTTCTAAATAGTGATCAAACGACATTAAAATTACCAACTATAGGTCACCATACAGTCTTTAACAATGATCAAAACTTACCGCATATCATACTATAAAAGGGCCAGAAAGATGTACCCTAAACAAACAAGATAACTGATGGCATGATTTATGCACAAATCAAGCAACGAAAAACAAATACAATATACAGAAACCAGCACACACTTTTTGTTGAAGTTATTTTTTTGTACATGTATCAATGTTATAGTCTTGGCTCATATCGATCCAACGTGTTCGTATTGTTCATTATTCTTCAAGTAACATCATATAAAAATATGTTTCCATCAACGTTGCCTACCATTAGAATGTTTCTGTTTTTATCAATATGAATACATGTAGGATCATTTACCCCATTACCTTTACCAAGTAAGCGTCTTACATGTTTTCCGTCGCGCGATATCACGATTACACTGTTATTTCCGTTTGAAACGACGTATATATATTTAAATTGCTGTCAACTGTTATACCATATGGAGTTTTTACAATCAAGTCATCCTTGTATTCCCAAAATGGCTCGCCGGATGCAGTCCCTGCATGTAACGACATTAGCTTCAGGATTGGTTTCGTATATGCGATTTTCATATGCTGTTACATAGTTAAAAGTGTGAACTTCATCTTCTTTCTGAATAATGAGTACCGTCAACGATTTCAACTACTTGGATAACTTTTCCAAGTTCAGAGTATAGAAATCGCCCGTCGGAGAAGGATATACCATAACATCCGCCAGTGGTTTTGATAACTTTTCGTCTTAGCTTTGATGATATATTTATAACTTCTATCTGGGTTGCATATGCATTTGAAACAGCAAAAGTGTTTTCATCAATGCATGTGACATCGAACGGACGACCGGAGGATAGGGGTATTTCACATTCTAATGACCCAGATTTGTCTAGAATAACAAAACGGCCATTATTGTGATCTGCAAATACAAATTTTCCTTTCGGTGTAAATTTGCAACCTTTGATATCATTCTTCCTGCTACTATCTGGAATGTGGATCTTTTTGTAACGTATTAGACTTTGCGGTTATGAATCGTAATGGTTTTTTCCTTCGGCACAACCAGCTGGGCATGCCGTGCGTTCACTGTTATTAATTCGACGCGTGACGGAGTTTTCGAGGATGATATCTCTCTGTATACTTCTATCGAACAAACGTCTAATATTTTCTCATCCGGTTTACATTCTAGATTTAACGATTGTAAATTACTATCTTCTTGCAATGATTGAACATATTTATCTTTGATTTGTATATCAGCATTAACCTTTCTATATCCTAAAAATGATTGAACATTCGCGAAATATTTTTAAGTGCAGAAACATGCACCTCTAGTTCCTCTGTCAATTGTCTGTGTTTTGAAAGTTCTGAAAATATATTATTGATCTGTAATGGGTTTTTTTCTTCAGCTGCTTGTAAGTGTTTCATTAATTTGTTTTCAAGAGTATCCAGATGTTGGACAATTTTCGTACGTTTCTCATTAAATTCAGCTTGAATACTTTACTTTTGTTCTAGGAAATTCGTAAGATTTTGTTTTCTGTCATTACAAACTCTTTCTATATTTTCTTTTATTCTTTTAATATTCTGATCCATATTCTCAAAGACACCGGATGTATCAAATGTTTTAATGACGTCATCGATTGCAATCAAATCACATGACTTGTGCTCAGTTGTAACACACCTAGGACAGCAGGGGCTTTCATGTGTGGAACAGTAGTGTTGATATTTGCCTTCATGTTCAGTGCAGTATGCCTTTCTAGTAAAGATGTGAATAGATTCAATTCATTTATTGAGATAACATCATGACTTCATGTACTTTTGGATGCAGCGTGAAATTTAAGGCAGGATGCGCATATTCCCTTATCACACCCAGGAAACCAATAAACAGCATCTGACGTCAAGTGCTGCGTATAACAAACGCCACAAAATTTTTCACAACTGGCGGCCATATCAATCTGAAATTACAATTCTCATGTTTCTATTATTTATGAAGGATGCTTGGTCTTTTTTTGCAGTTTTCATAAGATATTCAGAATCCGCTAGTTTTATCCATGTAATGCCAGTACATATTAATTATGCCCGTATACATCTACCTTCCTTATGATTATTTTGTTACATATAGTATAAAAAAAACATAATAAAAAATCCATGTTAATTTTTTTCAGATTTAAAAGGAAAAAGAGGTGCCAATGTTAAATGTATGAAATAGCTGGAGAGCACACTTCCCGCAAAAATATCAATGGCTTATATTTCGAAACAAGGACATAGACCATTATATTTTCCAGCTTTAAAAATTCATTTATTCGTATACTTTCAATTTATAATAGTCTTTAAAACAGGTTGTAAACATAAAGCAAATTTGAGAACATTTGTTTTCCTTATTATTAAATATTGGCATGTATATGCTTATTTTTGATCCATATTGTTAAATGTCTTTTGAAACGCATGGAAAACAAACTTTGTTCTTTACAAATCATAAAACGCGACAAGATGGATAATTCACCACCAAAAATGATTGTGTTGAGCTATTAATATTAAAGATATATAATATACATAGCATGGCGAACTTCGTCCTTTTGAATGGCTTTTATCTAATCAGATACATCATAAATCAATGTTGTTAGACAAGAAAAGAGAGAGGTTCGCATTAATTTATATTTGCGTTATTTTTGTTCCCGGGAAAGTCGCTAAAATAGATCGCTCACAACAATTAGGCCGTGTTCACATTGACCTAAACTCGGTGTTATGTTAGTGTAACTCACACATAAACTAAACATAATTACGTTCCCATTGATAAAACTCAATGTTTACATGTAGTTTAAATCATGTTTTGCCTACATGCAGTCGATAGTCGATGTAGGCCTTGTGTAGGTTCAGTGTACACAAAACTAGGCATTCCGAACTGTAATTTTTCCATTTATACGTAAAAAAAGAAAAAAATGATACTTATAACACTTATTAATAAAGTTCTTTACAGAAATATTTGTCTAAACTTGATATATTTATTTGTTATAAAACACTGTACGTAGCCTTATTAGCCCCTTATCAAGACTCATCCATCATCTTTGCCGAACACATAATTTATTAGAAAAGGTCTTCCCATCACAGGCACTTGTTTCTGTCAATATATGGTTTACTATCCATACCAGTACAAAATGTTTTTTACCAGTACAAAATGTTTTTTTGTACTGGTATGGATAGTAAACCATATATTGACAGAAACAAGTGCCTGTGCTTCCCATATCGACTGGACGTACACACTTGACAGAAATATTTGCCACTGGTATTTTTTCAAACAACGATTCACTCATTAATGCATTACTGAAAAAGGGTGAGGTTACTTGTTTGTTTGTGTAGAATCTCTGATCCGTTAAAATACAATTAGAAATAAAAAAAAATATATCACCCTCTTCTTTTGTCAAAGAAAAACTTGTAGAAAAAATATCATTTGAAACAAACAGAAAAGATAGAAATGTACTGATCCTTTAAATCGCAATTCTTTTTCTCTGTCTATAAGCAAGCTGATGCAGCCTTTTTTTTAATGCGTAGTCGAGACATCTTTAAGCTACTGCAAATCATCCAGAATTACTTTCTTAAAGGAGCAACCACTTTACTTTAAAAACAAAGAGGGGGGCGGAGGGGGGCTGGGGGGGTGTCTGAGTCCGAATTTTTTCTCGCGCGAAAGTTAATATTTATTTCGATGATAGCAATTCAATATTTAACACTATAATGTATGGGGAAACTTTGGATTCAGAATATTTTTTCATTCTAATCACTGTATGACCCATTTTTTTTTTTAATCAAAATGTGGAAAAATCCATCCCCCTTTTTTTAAAGTCAAATGGTCGTTCCCTTCCTGCTAGAAAAGTTGTTTGAAAGTTTGAATTCGGTTTCTACGTAATGAACATTTAAATGACATATAGTTTACAAGTGTGAACAAATCTTATGTACAGGTAACTAAACAAGGTGTATAGATGTGGACAAATCTTATGTGAAACTAGTGTACAGTTCATTAAACCAAATGTAAACATGTTTACTGTACACGGCGTTTGGTGTGAACACGGCCTTAGTTGGTTTACAGTTTCACATTACATACAATCAAGTTTGCATTGTGCGGTTTTCATTTCGTGTGTCTCTAACAGATTGCTATATTTGATAGTTTACAATCATGACTTAAATACAATTAACAGTTGGAAATTTAACACGTAACCTTGACTAAAATAACGTTTTATCTTCACTGATAAAAATGATCAATAAAATAAGATCATACACGCATGGGCAAAGGTATGTTAACAAATATTTCACTGCTTATACCTAGTGAGGTGGGACTTCCGAACAAAGGTTCTTGTAGATTATCTAAATAATTTATTAAAAACATTGAACAATTCATATGATTGACTTTCTAAATTCTAGTGTTTTTTTCAAAATCTTTAATGGATGTCGTGTCACGAATTTTTAACAGAGGCGCAAGATGCCAAAGGAACATTCAAACAATCAATTCCAAAAAGTGAATATCCACGCAGAGGAAAACAACGAAAAAGACAAAAAGACAAACCACAACATTAAATATAAAGATTGTGCAATATGAATCCCATCAAAATTTTATGGTGATCGCAGATATGTCGGAATAGCAAGATGTCTTTTTTAAACTAGTTCATAGCATGTCCGCCATAAGGGCGGATTGCCGTGTCCAGTTTAGTCTGCTTTTGTACGTTCTATAAAATATCTGCTCGTTAGTGCATTGTAGGATCTGCTTACCCTCTCGGAGCAAATGAGATGACCCCCAGTTTTTGGTGGGATTCGTGTTGCCTTTTCTTTAGTTTTCTATATTGTGTCATGTTTACTATTGTTTGCCTGTTTGTCTTTTTCATTTTTAGCCATGGCGCTGTCAAGTTTATTTTCGATTTATGAGTATGACTGTCGACGTCCCCTGGTATCTTTCGTCTCTCTTTTAGTCGTTTTTCAAACATTTTAGCCTCGAATATTATTGACTCGACATTTATTGTCAACCCTCGCATATAATCCAGTAGATGTGGCACAGTTTATTATTAATAAATCGATTTGGCTATATTTGTTGTGTCTTATGAATATTATGACATTAATTATCGAAATGTGTTGCTGATGTAATGCAGTAAAATGGATATAATAATTATGTAATACTTGGTTAAACTATTTTCATCAATAATATCACAGAAAAGCGTGCATGTGGTACAATGAATACGCTATACAATACTGAACGATTGACTTCTCCATTTATAAACTAAAAGGCATTATAAAAACCCTATAATGAAGATGTTCAAATGTTGAAAACTATAATGAAATTACTAATGGATGAATTTATTTTCAAATTCGAATATAATCAGTTATCATGATGTTAAAACTTACCTAATATCTGAGACATGTTATTCTACAAATACTGATTACATTATTGTTTATAAAGTGTTACTTTGATACTTTGTATGACGAGGATATCTTATCGTATGGTTGGTTGTTTAATATCTCTAAGTAATAAACTATTTGATTATGTGTATCAAATTAGATGATGTGCATTATTTGTCATGTTTGCACATAATTTGTTGGGGGGAAAGGAAGGTGGTTGGTTGGTGGTTTGGTGTAATGTGTCGTCATATTTTATGCTTCAAATGCTAAATGGTATATTACGAGCAACAACAGATCACTTACTTTGTGAGATTCCAGATTTTGAGATTTCAACTGTTCGAGTCATATAAATCCTCGATTTTCAAATACTCGGCTTTCAGCATTCCTAATGAATAGAAATTCAGAAAAGCACAATGGACGTTTGTAATCTTTTGTATCTCAAATACTAATCATGTGTGAATTTAATAATGCTTTGCTACAGTTTAACAAAAATTACGACGAAACAAAAATAAAAAGAATGTTAAAGTTGCGGCGAAATCAACTACATGTAAGCGATATTCAACTTTTTCAATCGAAAACAGACCTTTTTTAGGTCAAACATTTCCTAACTTTTTAGAAGTATTTATAAATTTTTCAATGATAGTCGATAATTCAAGGACAAGGAGTTTTCACGTATTTGTGATAACAAGAGGAATATGATTAAAGATATTGTTGGGTAAACTAAATATTTCTATATGTCAACACTTGTTTTCTCTCGTTTAGATCAGCACATAAAACGAACTTAATTCTAAAATAAAATTTAAAAAGATATAAAAAAAAACAAAAAAAAAAAAACAGTAGGCTTATGATTTACAAGTAGCTTAACTTTGTAAAGTTGAATACTTGCAATTATTGAAAGCAAGTTCATGAGTTATCAAAGAAGCGATTGTATTGTTACATTGAATATGTGTACTAGATTATTTGACCAGTTGTGGGGCTTGTAGTATTACAAATATTGAAAGTAGAAACATATCACACATTCATGTTTTAGTTACACCTGTTATTTCTTATACTTACACCAAGTCAATTGCATCCAAGATTTTCAACCACAAGAGAGTTTTAGAGGCTTCTAACCTCAAAGATACAAAATCCAAGACTCCGGATTACTCATGTGCATCGTCACAATACAATTACAGTCCAGCTGGTCATATTATTACTGGTGACCTTGGCATCGTTACCAATGAACAACTAAGAGAGTTGTTAGCCAAGGGACCAAAATATAGAATCCCCCAGCCCATCAACTGGAAAAATAATTTCAAGTTACTTATGGATGCAGTTGAGGACTATGCAAGAAAATGGGTAAAGAGCGAACCAGACGAACTAGAACTGGACACTTTGTCTGAATGGATCAAAGCTATTCGATCATGCATTCAGAGGCGCATACAAAACTACGATGTAATATGAGTACTAGAGTTTCTAACCCTTTCAAGAATCCGGAGGTTGTGGATGCTTTATCCTCTTTGCATGACAAATATGTCGTTGTTCCTGCAGATAAAGCCTCCAATAATATTGTCTTCATATGAAAAACATTATTTGCAATGTCTCACTACAGAGCTTGGAATTGTTAAAACTACTGGTAATCCTATATATTCTTTAACATCGTTTACCAAAGACGAAATTTTACAAAATCATAAATCTGTCCTTCTTTCTTTTGGTATCAACATCAGAGAAAACGAAGAAAACTTGCACTCATTATACTGGATACCTAAATAACACAAAACTCCATATAAAGAACGATACATAGCTGGGTCTTCAAAATGTTCGACTAAATATCTTTCTAAAGTACTGACTACTATTCTTTCTACAGTTAAAGATGGGCTTCAAAAATATTGTGAGGAGAATATTCTACCAGTGGTGTAAACCAGATGTGGATTCTCAAAAATTCGAAAGATCTACTGCTTAACCTTCGATCACAATCTTTGCAATTTTGCAGCAACATAAAAACTTTTGATTTTTCTACGCTATATACTACTATTCCCCATGCTCAGTTGAAAGATCGACTTCACCATCTCATAAAACAGAGCTTTTTCTATAAAAATGGGAATCGTAGATACGAATTTCTTGTTTTGGGTTACAATAATTCATATTTTGTGAAGAATCACACTGAATCTTCCAGAAAATATACTGAAGATGATATTATCAAAATGCTGGACGTTTTGATTGACAATATATTTGTTGAGTTTGGAGGATTTATATTTCAACAGACATTCGGTATTCCAATGGGTACTAATTGTGCACCCCTGCTGGCTAATTTGATTTTGTACTCGTATGAAGCAGAATTCATTCAGAACCTTCTAAAAGACACAAAGAGAAAGCACCTTTCCGATACATTGAATAACCCATACTTCAACCAATACTTACATCTCATATATCCCAGTGAACTTGAAATTAAGGATACTACTGATACTAGAAGGACTGCTTCATTTCTTTGTCTTTTCCTCAATATTGACGTAGATGGACGACTTCACACGAAAATCTATGATAAACGGGACGATTTCAACTTCCCAATTATCAATTTCCCATTTCTCAGCAGTAACATACTATCATAAAGTGGGTGATATAAATAAAAGACGTCTTGACTATTTGATAGATGTATTAGAAAAAGCCTAGTAACACGTCAAGGTGACGTGACGTTACATAAAGCGCGGTACATAGTAAACGTCCAGTGTGCGGTATTAACGATATACTGGGGGCCGCACAAAAGTGAAATTACCAAAAAACATTGAATTTAACTATTAAAAAAATAAAATATCTGAAAACTTTAAGCATTTCTCAAATGAGTTAATGTCCATGAAAACTAAATTGAATCTTTATATAATTCACTTAGTCCATTTCTTTATCTTCTCCATGGCAACCATTTTAGCTTTGCGACATGGTCTGTATTGTCATCATCGCTATTCAAACTAACTTCAAGTGGGTACAGTTTTGTGATCGGACGCGATGTTAGTCCATTTTTGGTACGTATGACGGCAAATCTTGCTAGTCCGTCTCCTCCTACATTGAGTTTTTCGACAACGGCTAGTGTCCATTTTATTCTCGGCGAATCTTCATAGATTTGTACCACGTCTTTAATGCTGATCAGCTGTTTATTGTTCCCTGTATTGCGATGATATTCTCGTAGAGCTGTTAAATACTCATGTTTCTATTTATACCAAAATTTTTGAATAATCTGTGATTTCTATTGTAGATTTATGTGTCATATCATTTTGTGAATGTTCCAATTCCTGATTCGTAGGGTAAGGTAGTGATGTTATTCTACGTCCGTAAAGTAAGTGGGACGGGGTGAGTGGTTCATCTAACGGGTCGGATGATACGTATGTTAAAGGTCTGTCGTTGAGTATAGCTTCAACTTCCGTAACAATGGTTCTTAATAGTTCAATTTGAATCAATGAACGTCCTAATACCTTATTGATACAGTCCTTCGTTAGTCCTATAAGCCTCTCCCAAAAGCCACCATACCACGGTGCTCATTTTGGTATAAACTTCCATGTAGTGCCGAAGTTATTTAGTTTTTCTATAACGGCTGATGTTAATTGCTTTGCAGCTGCAATGAATGTTGTACCGTTGTCTGAAATCATAATTGTTGGTAATGATTTTCTACTGGCGAATCTTCGAAACGCTAATATGAATGTCTCTTCAGATAAATTCATCACTACTTCCAAATGTACAGCACGAGTGTTTGCGCAAGTAAATAGACAAATGTTTACTTTACTGGTAAGTCCATCTGTGGTTTTAACATTCAAGGCGGCAGTAAAATCTACCCGGTTTACTGTAAACGGGGGTGCTTCTGTTAGTCGGTCTTTAGGTAAAGGAGGTGGATTTGGAGCCGAATACGGTCGACCAGCAACTTTCTTTCAGATCACTTATTTATGTATAATGCCGTCGTATCGATGGTATCCAATAGGTTTGACGTAGTAATGTTACGGTACTCGATAATCCTGAATGAAAATGAGTTTCATGTGCGTCCATTATGATAAGTTGTGTCAATTTGTCCTTTGCGGGTAGCAATATCGGGAATTTTGTATGTTCTTCAAGAGGTGCATTATGTATGCGTCCGTCGCAGCGAATCAATTTGTCTTTAGCTATGTATAATTTAAGTTGTTTGACAAGGTTGTGTTTTTTCCCCTCTCCTGTTTGCAAATCTTGAATGATTTCTGAATAATGCTTTTTCTGTATGTATTGTATCCACGTTAAAGATGCGTTTTGTAATTCGATCGTGTTTAACATACCTGTTTGTATAGCTCGTATTCTACAGTTTGTTATAAATCTTCTCACGTAAGCGGTAATTCGAAGATGTTTCTTGAATGAGTTGAATCTATTCAAATCGATGACATTTCCGATCCCTTGTATCATGTTTATATTAAATTTGTTCTGTGTAGCTTGTACGGTATCTAATGAGACTTCTTGGTGCGCAATAGTGGATAAGATTTGTGCTTCATCTCTGTTCCATTCTGGCCAATTATCTTCAAGTGTGAGCCAATCTGGGCCATGCATCCAAAGTCGGTTGTCTTTGAATTTATCAACGGTTATCCCTCTTGACAGTAAGTCAGCAGGATTTGACTCACTTGGGCAGTATCGCTAAGTTAACTCTTCTGTTAGCTCTGTTATTTCCTTAACGCGGTTTGAAATAAATGGTTTTAAAGTTTTCTTTGAACTTAACCAGGTCAAAACTATCTGGCTATCACTCCAGAAAACTGCACGGGCTATCGGCAAAGTGTTCCTAATGTGTGCTAAAAGACTGCTTCCAATTACAGCAGCCATCAATTCTAATCTAGGTATTGTCATTTGTTACAGAGGTGCTTATCTGTTCTTTGCCATTATTAAAGAACTTTTTCCGTTTGCGACAATGTACGCGCATGCACAGTAGGCTTTCATACTAGAGTCCGTGAAAACATGTATAACGTTGTCGTTGTTTGTGTCTGAACTTTCATCAAAGTAATGTCGGGGTACAACTGTCTTTGTGGCTTCCTGTATATCCTTTCTGATATTCACCCATTCTGTGATCGTTGAGTCAGGTAGTTATTCGTCCCAGTTGAAGTTTTTCTCCCATATGTTTTGCATTAACATTTTACTGCGGACGGTTATAGGGCTTAGTATTCCTAGCGGGTCATACATCCTTGATGATTGTCTTAGTACTTCGCGTTTTGTTATTAGTTCTGATGCATTTAGTTTAGGCGTAACGAATCCTAATGTGTCATTGGCTGTATCCCATCGTAATCCTAAGATTTTAATTAGTTGATCTTTGTCCATAACGTCTTCGGTTCTTGCTAATACTTGTAATAGTTGACTGTTCGAGGCCCATGAGCGCAAATTAAATCCTCCATCTGCCAAAAAACTACGAACGAGTTTAAAGTATTTTAACAGTTCTTCTTCTGATTCAAAGCTTGATATAATGTTATCTACATATAAATCTTTGGTAAGCTTTTCCGTGAAATCAACTGGATGGTTATTCAAGTGCTTTGATAATACGGCGTTCAATATAAATGGCGAGCATGTAGCACCAAATAGTACAGACTTGAATCTGTATGTTGTTAAATCGCTGTTTGGGTCTGTTGGTTTACTCAACCAGAAAAACCTAGTTACGTCCCGGTCCTCAATGTCCAGTCCAACATTTAGAAACGCCTTTTCGATATCTGTAGATACTAAAATTGAGAATGGAAATGGGGAATGTGTCAAAGAGACAACAACCCGACCATAGAAAAAATAACAGCAGAAGGTCACCAACAGGTCTTCAATGTAGCGAGAAATTCCCGCCCCCGGAGGCGTCCTTCAGCTGGCCTCTAAACAAATATATACTAGTTCAGTGATAATGAACGTCATACTAATTTCCAAATTGTACACAAGAAACTAAAATTAAAATAATACAAGACTAACAAAGGCCAGAGGCTCCTGACTTGGGACAGGCGCAAAAATGCGGCGGGGTTAAACATATTTGTGAGATCTCAACCCTCCCCCTATACCTCTAGCCAATGTAGAAAAGTAAACGAATAATAATACATACATTAAAATTCAGTTCAAGAGAAGTCCGAGTCTGATGTCAGAAGATGTAACCAAAGAAAATAAACAAAAAGACAATAATACATAAATAACAACAGACTACTAGCAGTTAACTGACATGCCAGCTCCAGACTTCAATTAAACTGACTGAAAGATTATGATTTCATCATATGTACATCAGGCACAATCCTTCCCGTTAATCTGAGTAGTATGGCGGTTACTTCATTTAATTTAGGCGGTACATTCAGTAAGCAGTCATTCAAGCTAGCACTATCTGGTGTCTGTTTGCAACTACAATCATATACGATCCTGATTGGCGTCGTGACTGAATCCTTCTTTACTGGGTGATGTGGTATGTAATGCAGCTTGATATTTTGATTGATTTCTTTATTATCAACTCTCTCAATGAACCCTCGCTTTTCCTGCTCATCAATTATTTCTCCGTATTTTAAAAGTAATTCCGGTTCCTTTTGTAAACGTTTAATTACACTCTCAGTCCTTCTGAAAGCAACAGCTGTGTTTGTTGGTAGCGGTGGATGTTCTGCTTTCCACGGAAGTTTGGCTATATACCTGTTGTTATTGAAAGATATTGCTGTTTCTTCGTACATTTTCTGAAATTCGTCGTTTTCAGTATTTCCGGTCTTATCTTCAACTCCAAGCGATTCAATCTCCCAGAATTTCTCTAGGTTTAATTCTTCTGTCTTGTGTGATACTTTAACATTAAGAATAGAGCTCCTACTTGTAGTACATGTACTTGCCATTGTGGGTCCTGATAGGAGGTATCCTGGATTCAACGGCGGTTGGTCCTTCACCTCTAATAATGTCATCTCCAACTATACTCCAATAATAATCTGCTCCGATTAGTATTTCAATTTCGAACATGTCATCGTCCGAAACAGGATGTGCTAATTTTAGTCCTCGTAAGTGTCTCATGTTAGTAACGGATTTCACGTGAATTTGTAGTGGCATTGCAATTTCAGGAATAATTAGTACATTTAGTGGTATATTTCGCCTTGATCTGTTTGAATATAAACTGTTGCCGATTTCATGTGTCTTACTTGTCTATTTTGTTCTCCGAAACCGGAAAGGTGCACTACTTCGTTTCCGCTTGAAACTAAATCCAACTTCTCTGCAAGTGTCTCTGTTATGAAGGACCTCTTTGCACCTTCATCTAACAAAATATTGGCTTCTGTACTTTGTTTTCTAGAACTAACAGTAGCGAGGCTGTCTTTAACAGTACATTTGTAGTTCTTTGTGTTAGGGACGAATGTAATACCGTATTTTCGGTTTCATTGGCTGGCGGTTTGCTCGATTCCTCAGATTTCTCATCGTTACTACATATGCTAGTGTGATGACGTTTGTTACAATTTCGGCAGTTACTTTTTGATTTACAATCACCTAGTTTGTGGCGACCTAGGCAGTTGAAACACAGTCTTTCGGTCTTGACTATATTCATCCGCGTGTTAGTGGTTGTGACTTTAGTGCAGTTGACGGGTGTGTGTCCGATTTCGTGACAAAATGCGCATTGCTTTGTGTTTATCTTTTTATCTGAATACGACCTTTCGTTCTTGTTAAATGATGATTTTGTACGTGATTTTGCGTTGGTCAAGAATGTAGCAGTAGCGAGTGGGCTTTCTACTTTTTCCGGTAATTTGCCGGCTTCCATAATATTAAGTTCTTCGAGAAGCGCTTTGCGTAAATCATGTAGGGTCCAGTTTGTGGATCTGTGTTCTCGTGCTAAATGTTGACGTATCTCTGCGGGTAATTTATTTAAAATTACAGGGACTAGTAGTGATCCATACGTATCGTCTGTCTGTCCGAGTGACTCGAGACCTCTTACATTAGTTTCTGTCTTATCATAGTAGTTACGGAGACTAGTAATTGTATGAATTGGAGCCTGTAAATCAAGTAAGGCCTGCATGTAGGTTTGGACGATTTTATGAATTTGCCTGTATCTTTCCTGGAGTAATGAAATTGCTTTGTCGTAATTTGTGTTCGTCATGGAAAAACCTGCTATAGTTTGTAAAGTTTCGCTTTGTAGAAGGGACTTTAGGTAGTTGAATTTTTGTGCATCACTCAGTGTAGGATTTGTGTGGATCGCGGTTTCATAGGAGTCCCAAAACGATTGCCAGTCTTGTATATCGCCGGTAAATATAGGTAAGTTTAACTTTGGTAGCTTGTGATACTCGCTGTTTGCGCTAGACGATGCGCGTGAATTTGAGCTATGCGTATATTGTTGGTTTGCAGATGTTGAAGGTTGACTAATAAATGTAGATGGAACTGATTGTATAAAACTATCGGCATGAGGGTTCAAATTCGATAAATTGGTTCATTTGCGGGTAAACTCTGATTTTGAACTGACTTTGCTAATTTTGTAATTTGCCGTAATTTGTATTCTAAATTGAACATGTACTCATCTGATTCCAGTATTTCCACTGCTACATCTTCATCCGAAGTTTGCTCCAAGATCTCATTGATGTTCTCTAAAGTTCTTTTCTTCTGAGTGACTACTTCTATAAATGTTGAAATTTCCTCGTTATCCGCTTCGGAACTTTCTTGAATTTCTTCAAATTTCTTCAGGAGTTTCGTTACTGCACCTTTGTGTCCCGCTCGTACGGCTTACATCTTCGTATCCATTTTCCCTTTTGGTTACGGCACCATAATATCATAAAGTGGGTGATATAAAGGAAAGACGTCTTGACTATTTGATAGATGTATTACAAAAAGCCTAGTAACACGTCAAGGTGACGTGACGTTACATAAAGCGAGGTACATAGTAAACGTCCAGTGTGCGGTATTTACGATACATACCCTCTGCCCCTTCGTATGGTGTTTACATATCACAATTGATACGTTATTCACGTGCTTGTTCACACTATACGGACTTCATATACAGGAGTGTGCTCCTTACGCAGAAACTGCTCCAACAAAGTTATGAGGAGGACAGATTAAAATTGACAATCTGTAAATTTTATGGACACCATCACGAATTGGTGGATCCACACGATGTGTCTTTGACCAAACTAGTTAAAGACATTTTTACCACATGGTAGATTGTGGTTTGTCATTATGTCGTCTAATCTTTTAATTACCAAAACGTGACTTATTCCCGATTGTGACTGTTTTGCTGAGTGTGAATTCGCATTACTATAATAGTGCGGTGACTGAAGGTAGATTTTTTTGAATTTAATCTCCCCACCGAACACACACCTATATAATATATCATTGGAAAGAGGAAATCGGGTACTATAATAATATGCCTGTCGTCAGGACTTGGTATGGTCACAATTTTTTTAAATTGAGGTCAAAGGTCATATGTGAAAATCTGTGAAAATTTGGGAGGGTTTCAATTTTGACATTTTTTTCTATTTCTAAACTCTACATAAATACAGTCGATACTGTTTTGGCTTTATTAATGTTTGTTATTATAAATGAACCTTAATCATTAAGATTTATTTTATCAAAAAAATCCTAAAACGACGTTTTATAAACAAAACTTCAAAAATTAAGTTTTCAACCTATAAAATGTTTAGAGCACCTAAACCTTTTGAAAAATTTCTATTTCAGGTAAAAATCAAGTGTCATGCAGGACAATACTTTAAAATTGTTTTTTAAACTATCATATTGGGTGAGGTATCAAATCAAAGCGATAGAACACTACAGTCAAATATGACCTCAAATTGAATTGCGAATACTTCAGGTTTTATTATAAACTATTCGTTGCTTTTGGTTTTTTTTCACAATTATTACTGCTTCCATATAGTATTATCTGTTGTTGCGTATTTTACTCTGGTTAATATCTATTACATTATAAGTTTTGTACCTATATCCCCCCGTTTTTCCTTGCAACGTACCACAAACTTCAAAAGTATTCCATATAAAAAAAAAAGAAGATGTGATATGATTGCAAATGAGGCAACCCTCCAAATGAGACATAAATTACCAATACGTCCCGTACGGGCTTCAACAATGAGTAAAATTTATAATGCAAAGTCTTCAATTCAAGAAATGAATATTGTAAAACAAACGAAAAATCTCTCGACCTGATTAATGTACAAAATGAATAGGAAACAAAAAAAATAGTATATAGAAACATACGACAAACACTGCATTACCGTCTCGTGACTTGAAACAGACACAAACAGAATGTGGCGGGGTTTGACTTTTTTAAGGGCACACGCTAACACTCCCCAAACCCGGGGGCTGGGACCGTGTGTATCAGTTCAACAAGCTCTGTACCTAATCAACCGTTATCTCCATCATCTTCATTTTCACCAACCGTCACACGACATGTTTTTAATATTTCTATATATACATTTCAATCATGGCCACAGGTATGCACATAAAAGGTTTTGCTCAAAGCAAACACGTTATTTTGAGTTTTTCTTTACAAGTACAGACAAGGTTTTGTAGGAAGTCCGAAGACATTTGTTTCCAAAGAAATACCAGCTTCAAACCATCCCTTTCAATTCATCCAAGATTTAACAGAGATCTAAAATGGGGTAAAGATGACATCCATATGCTTGTCTGCAAAGATGATGGGGAAACATTATGCATGAGACGTACACACTATCTTGATTTCGCTCAATTTCATGGTTGGCAACACATTAGATAGCGTCGCACTCTACTTTAAGAAGCATAAAATCCATTGGCATTCAATATTTCAACAAGGTGTTTCGAACCAAAATCATGGTACATTTGTAAAGCCAATCTTAAATGAAAAGGAGTAAAACAAATTGGTCACACAAACTGTTGACGCAACAATTGCTTAAGCAATTACGCAATTTCTGTGATGCCATTTCCTGAGAATAGTCTTGGCTATGCAGTTTCATCGAGTTACCATAAAATGAATTGCAATAAAGACGAAGGCATTGACTGAATTGAAGAAGAAAGAGACAATTCTTCCGAAGTTGGGTATACTTCTGTAGAGTTTGTAGAGATGTCTTTTCTATTGTATACTTGCAGCGGAATGACATATTTGTCCGTTATTTGTGTCTATTACATTTATCATTAAAATTTTGAGTTCAGTTTTCAATCGACTAGCAGCTGATATGGCATCTCAAATAGTTATTTTACTACAAAATATTGTTATATTTGCCTTGAACTTGTTGAAGTTGTTTGACAACTGAATTTCTATAGAAATCAATGAGTTTAGACTGCATTTTAAGTAGAATATTTTAAATCAGAATCAGCTGAAAGAAAAGATCTACTACTAAGTAGTATATTTATCTAGTAACAGTGTCACGAGGAATGACCATTACATCGTTGTCAATTGCCAAAAAATTTTTAGTAAAAGCAGTATCGTGATCTGAGATATCTGCTTTTTTCTCGTTTTTAGCAAATAATTTGTAATGCAACCAAAATGACAGAGTGCTTGAAGTTTAAAAGATGGACGGGAAACTATTTCAACTTTAACTTTATCTGACACGGTTAAAACATTCTTAATACGCTCATCTGATTCAAACTCGAGTAGTTTTTTATCTTTCTAAAATGTTTTGTTGCAACAAAATATACAAGCGCTCCAGTTGAACGACTGCATTCTAGAACGCGTACACATACCCGAAACTGAGGGACAACAGTCCGATAATTGTATGTCGTCATTAAATATCAGATTAGAAGCTTCCTCGCTCTAAAAGGGGGACAAATATGTTTACTTGTGTAACTTTTGTAGCATGAACAATGATACACAGCCTGCACGGAGTTCTGTAAATTAACAGCTTCCGCATGAAACATCTTGATGTTCACCTCATCTAATCTTTTATTCAATGCAGATACAACAATCGACTTTCCTATACTGGGAAATTGACTCAAAATTTCAGTCCATTTTTTCTTTTCTTTGCATATTAAGCACTGCATAAAATTTAACAACTTTTGTCTTTTCTTTGGACTTGATGGAGCAAGTTGCAACGGACTTGACATATCACGGAATATTTACTGAAACTATCCGTCAATTATTTTGATTTTACAATTAGACTTTTCTGACAAAGTATATTTAATGTTTTATAACAAAAAAACATGGAATATAAACACATACAAACAAAGAATGTAGCATATATCAGTGCAAATATGTGTATATAATAGCGAAAAGGTAGTAATATCATATATCAGTTGAGAGCAAATTACTGACTAATACACAAAGTGTGACGGAAGGCAAGTGATTAAGTTCCGTGTTGAAATTGAAGTTTTTTATTCCATTCTTTTTCCATTGATTTCTTAATTTTTTTTTCATATTTTGGTTCCGAAATTTTTATCACTGATTAGTTTTATGAAATACTATATGCTAAAAATATTATGGGATAATTTTTATTGCTACTATGAAGAAGAAACTAAAGTTTGTGTCTGAATTTGCAATTAAAATTACCTCAATTTTTAACGGTCTAAACTTCGCAAATTTTATAGATTATAAGAAAATGAAATACTAAATAGAATATTTCGATATATGAAAATAGCTTCAGGAAAAAACTATTTCAGTTAAATGTAAGTAAACATACACAATTTTTCATTTTGAAAAAGGAGGACTGAAACTCTCCAATATACTACTAGTCATTAAAAAGACTTTTTAGAAAAATGTGACCGTACGAAATTCTGACGACAGGGCAAAAACTTAAGAAGACATATTTGTCTTTAAGTTAAGACCATTTTTAGCCGTGTGTTATTTGGGGAGATTAAACTCGCGATCTAGACGGCTTTTTACACTTCTGTCACCGCACTATAAGACGTGTTACGGTACTTGTCTATCCCGAATTCATGTATTTAGTTTAAATGTTTAATGTTATATTTGTAATTCTTATCGGATTTTGTCAAATGTGTTGACGCCTTTGCTATTATATGTATGTGTTCTGGAAAGAAAAATTAATCACCGCCTTCATTTATTAGATTTGATTTTGTTCAACGTAATCTGTACGATAATTTACGTTTGAAGTTGGATTCATAACAAACTGGACAAATATATATATATATTATAGTTAATTACTATTAATAAGTATTGCAATATGCATTGTGTTTAAATGTAATAACAGTATTTAGTTCTATTATAATCTTAAATCAATCCTAATTCTATCTTACTTTTGAGATATAGTTTTTCATATGTTACGTCATTTTTGTGCTGTTTCAGAAATTTAGTAAATTCAAATGTGACGTAATTTTTGTGCCTTTTCACCACTTCGTATGTGACGTCATTTTTATGATTTATTGCGTTGAGACCTGGACTGAGTCGGGTGTGTCTATTCTGTGTTGGTCTTTGAATTATGTATTCGGATTTTGTTTTCTGTAATAAGTTAATACTTCAGTTTCATTATGTATATCTTTAATATTCATTTGATAAAATTTACTGTTTGCAATAGCTTCAAGTGTTTTAAATAATAAGGATGTTCTTATCCCAAGCATAAAAACATAGCCGTATTTGACACAACCTTTTTCAACTTTTGATCTTCAGTGCTGTACGACTTTGTACTCTTTTTCACTTTCGATCTTTTATATCAGGGCGTCACTGGTGAGTCTTGTGTGGACGTGGCGCGTTTTTGGCGTGTTGAATTTTAAACCTGATGCTTTTTGTTATTTATTAATCATGTTTTTTTTTGTCTAATACGTTCTCTTATTTATTTGTATTGTAGTCCTGTAATATTATGTTGTCATTTCAATGTTATATTTAACATTGCCATTAAAGTGCGAGATTTGACATGCCACAAAACCAGGTTCAACCCACCATTTTTTCCTTTAACAATGTCCTGTACCAAGTCAGGAATATGGCCATTGTTATATTATTGTTCGTTTCTGTGTGTGTTACATTTTAACGTTGCGTCGTTTGTTTTCTCTTATTTTTGAGTGTAAATTCACATTGCGATAAGACGTGTCACGGTACTTGTCTATCCCAAATTCATGTATTTGGTTTTGATGTTATATTTGTTATTCTCGTGGGATTTTGTCTGATGCTTGGTCCGTTTCTGTGTGTGTTGCATTTTTGGTGTTGTGTCGTTGTTCTCCTCTTGTGTTTGATGCATTTCCTTCGGTTTTGGTTTGTTACCCCAATTTAATTTTTTGTCCATGGATTTATGAGTTTTGAACAGCGGTATACTACTGTTGCCTTTATTTAGTTGCAATTCATGAAATTAGACTGACAAAAATATGTCCTCATGCAATATCAACATTGCATGTATTATCAAAGAAAAGCAGGAAAAATGTCATTTATTTGAAATGAAAATCTGCTGTATAGTTTTTACATAAATTATGTTAAATTACCGGAAATAAGATATAATTTTGGTAATTATTTAATCAGACTCGACACGTTTTGCTTTCATATACATATTAAAGTTTGCTCGTCCATGCACACACACACTCGACATGTACATGATAAATATAAACTAAAACAAACATATTGTTTTAATTTTTTTTAAATTTAGAAATTATGCAAAATTAAAGCAATTTCACACATTGATACACATAACAAGTATAACATTGTGTTGAAATACCATATGACTTACTCTTTCAAAAATTAGAAAAAAAATGTCACAACTAATGTAATGTTTTCATTAAAGAAAAAGCTCACAGTAGCTATACGTAGCTAGCTTTTGTTTTTTTTCTGACGGAATTCATCATAATCTAAAAAAAACAAATATAATTTACCAGTAAATAAAAAAATGTATCGAGCCTTACATCCTCATTATAAGATATACACATTGACAAAAAATGAAAACATCATTACAAATGACAAACATTCATTTACAACATCATTTGTAATTTGAAAAAAAAAACAATTTGAAGAAGTCAAATGCTTTGACATTGAAGCGAGGGGTCATATTTGTCTTGTTAAATTTTATAAACTACATGGTCTTGATGAAAATGTTCAAAGAATAGTTTTAATACTGTTTTTTTTTCTAAAGTACTTGATAAAAGATTCACAAATTTTGAAATTAAGTACAATAAATATTACACATCTAATCCGCATTTAAACGTTACATCATTGTATATGATAAAAACACCTTATAAATATTTTCTAAACTGGAGTTTCGTAGTTTATTACCATGTTTGAATCATATAACGCAAATGTCTTGGAATATGTCGGTTATGTTAATGAGAGATGCGAACGATATCAAAGCGATATTTCCAATCATTGGTCGAAAACCATGGTTAAACAAGTACAGCAGTACATAAAACATGACATATAACAGTAAAGACTGGAGAAATCGGTGTTGATCTAAAGTACTCGAGATGGTAAAGCAGATCTTGCTGCATATGTTGTTTATGTGGCACGTATCTTGTGATACGTTTGATTTGGTACAACTTATTGGAAAAATGGACGGAAATTTTGTTTCAGCAGTGAGAACCCATATCTGTCGACATCTATTTAACAGTCTATAACAGTCATTTAGAAAGCAGTAGTGTTGAGTTGTCAATGACCTTTAATCAACCTTTATTAATCAAATTTAATTCGAGACATTTTTAAGTATATTTATGTAAATGACCTCGAATATGAAAATATCTCAAATTGTTGTGATTAAAACATTTAGAAGAGCAATCTATGTATCTAAATTTTAAACACTTTAGATGGCAGATTCGCATTATATTTATCTGATAGTTGAACAGTTCACAGCCAATATGAACAACAAACACATATTTGCATTGTTTGTGGTAGTAGTGCATAGTTGGGTAAGACACTTTTGGTATACATTTAAATTTGCTGATAGCTTCTTTTTTTAATTTCTTGATTTTACTCTTAATGATATTGTGAGGACAATGCATTATGTTGACGTTAAATCTTTTAGTTTCTCAAAATGCACATTTATTTGAATTTTTTGTACAGGTTCTGGTATTGGTACAAGGAAACAATGACCCTCGCAATGACCAATATCATCGATCAGTTGATTCAAGTAAGTTTATGATATTTGAAATCGAGCTATAGATGCTGGATTTTGTTAGTTTAATGGATGACAATTTGTAGTATTGTGAATAACAGATATAAATCTTTGGTTAACAACACTTTCAGCTAGTCCAACTAGCTAACAGAAAACATGAAAACAAATGCGCTTTGAAAGTAATGACCATAACGCTAGTCTTTGAAGATGGGCATTACAATCTCGGTGTCGAGATTAAAATCTAAAACTGCTGAATATACGTATAGAAGTACTTAAAATCCATATGATGAGTTTTCAAAATATTTCTGTTACTATAGGATTAGATGACATGCCACCCTCAATTTAATAATAGAACAACAAAAGCTGAGAATGGCAATACATATGTTAATCATGATAATTAAACTTATTTGAATACCCTTGTAGGTATGCCATATGCGAACGGTTTACATTCATAATCATTCAATTTTAATGGTTTATCATGAGTATCGAAAACATAAAAAAACTTAAATTCTAACATCTAATACATATATGTAATCGCCAGAGTTGACTTTGTTTTTTGTTCCGTAGGTAACACTCGCAGTTATAAAGTAGGCTATCAACTGATTATATCTTTGATTTCATTATAAAGCTTCATCAAACGTATATGGATTGGCTATTGATA
The DNA here is from genome assembly GCA_019925275.1 of Mytilus edulis. Lineage (NCBI taxonomy): Eukaryota > Metazoa > Mollusca > Bivalvia > Mytilida > Mytilidae > Mytilus > Mytilus edulis. The sequence continues at coordinate 69,253,945 of CM034358.1, read as the reverse complement.
AAGAGCATGATTATGTTCATGTCGGTGATAAACCTGTTTACAGCTGTACAGTAGAAATGACCATACACGATCTGATAAGACATTCATTGAGGTGGGAGAAGGTTGGTCTTGATGGTTCACGCATAGAAATCTCAAATTTGGTGAATGTTAAAGAAAATCTACAATCAGAATATGCCATTGGGATGGATTCCTCTTCTTCTAGTTTGACAATCAAATTGCGCTTTCTTAAAGGTATGAATGTACATTAATGACATTTAAACACATAAGAATCGTGTAAAGAAATTTTTGTACATTAGACAAAATAAATTGATTTAAATATTGCATCATAAACTAGAGGCTCTAAAGAGCCTGTGTCGCGTACCTTGGTATATGTGAATTAAACAAAGGGAGCACACAGTTCATGACAAAATTGTGTTTAGGTGATTGTGATGTATTTGTTCATCTTACTTTACTGAACATTCTTGCTGCTTACAATTATCTCTATCTATAATGAACTTGTCCGTGTAGTTTCAGTGGGAAATGTTAGTAAAAATTTACCAATTTTATGAAAATTGTTAAACATTTCGGGGGGCAATTGACCATTTTGGTCATTTTGATTTATTTTTGAGTCTTAAATTGCTGTACATTATTGCTGTTTTCAGTTTATCTCTATCTATAATATTATTCAAGATAATAACCCAAAACAGCAAAATTTAATTAAAATTACCAATTTAGGGGCAGCAACCTAACAACGAGTCGTCCGATTCATCTAAAAATTTCAGGGAAGATAGATCTTTACCAGATGAAAAAATTTACCGCATGTAAGATTTGCTCTAAATGCTTTGGTTTTTGAGTTATAAGTCAAAAACTGCATTTTACCCCTATGTTCTTTTTTTAGCCGTAGCGGCCATCTTGGTTGGTTTGCACGGTCACAAAACACAATTTTTAAACTAGATAGCCTAATAATGATTATGGCTATATTTGGTAAAATTTGGCCCAGTAGTTTCAGAGGAGATTTACGAAAAATGGTTAAAAATTGACTATAAAGGTCAATAACTCCTAAAGGGGTCAACTGACTATTTTCGTCATTTGACTTATTTGTAAATCTTACTTTGCTGAACATTATTGCTGTTTACAGTTTATCTCCGTCTATAATAATATTCAAGATAATAACCAAAATGTAAAATTTCCTTAAAATTACCAATTTAGGGGCAGCAACCCAACAATGGGTTGTCTGATTCATCTGAAAATTTCATGGCAGATAGATCTTGACCTGATATTAAACAATTTAACCCCATGTCAGATTTGCTCTAATTGCTTTGGTTTTTGAGTTATACGCCAAAAACTGCATTTTACCCCTATGTTCTATTTTTAGCCGTAGCGGCCATCTTGGTTGGTTTGCCCGGTCACAAAACACTTTTTTTTTTTAACTAGATAGCCTTATAATGATTCTGGCTATATTTGGTAAAATTTGGCCCGGTAGTTTCAGAGGAGAAGATTTTTGTAAAAGTTAACTAAGATTTACGAAAAATGGTTAAAAATTGACTATAAAGGGCAATAAATCCTAAAGGGGTCAATTGACCATTTTGGTTATGTTGACTTATTTGTAAATCTTACTTTGCTGAACATTATTGCTGTTTACAGCTTATCTCCATCTATACTAATATTCAAGATAATAACCAAAAACAGTAAAATTTCCTTAAAATTAACGCCGGACGACGGACGACAGACGACGGACGACGGACGCCAAGTGATGAGAAAAGCTCACTTGGCCCTTCGGGCCCGGTGAGCTAAAAAACTAATTCTTCACAGTTATCACAAATTGCTTTTTCTCAATAATCTGTCATGCATGTAGATACTTAAACATGTAATCATATGTCAATGTTCTAATTCTTATCTAACACTGCTTCTAACTTATTAACTTATGTAAAAACGCTTATGAAAACAATGGTTATAATCATAAGTCTATTGCGAATGGTGGTGTTTGCTTGCTGCTTTGATACCTGTTTGCTATCTATATAGAGTTAATTATATATTTCATTTATCTGTTCTTTCCAAATATGTTTCTGTAAAATAATTCGACTTCATTTCCTCAATTTGTAGTGCAGAATTTTTTCCTTTTCTTTCGATGTTTTTTTTAGTTCGAAAGAATTAACTAATTACAGGTATAACTCAAAACGATGATGGATTCTTGTACTGTTCTGTATACAACAGAGCTGAACAATTACTAGCAGAAAGAAAGATTAAAGTTGTTGTTACACGTAAGTCTAATGTAACAGAAACATACGTAGATCAGCATCCTGGTTTGCTGTATTTGATTTCAATTTCTGATAGGGTCAACCTTGCACACAGAAAACATACATGACTTACAAAAATTGTCAATTAAGACTAAAATGCAAGTATAATTTTTGAGACATTGAGAAAAATCATGAAGAATTCATATACAAAAATAGAAAATGCCAGTTTGAGTTATTGCAGTTATAACCCTGTCGCGCAATAATAAAAATATCGCAATAATTTCTCAACTTACAGTACGCTATCAACTTACTAATTCTTGCAATAATTATTTAAGCGTCTTCAAACGAATACGGATTAGCTATTGATAAAGAGCAGGATTATTTTTATGTTGGTGACAAACCTGTTTACAGCTAAGCTGTGGAAATGACCATACAAGATCTGATTAGTCATTCATTGAAGTGGGAGAAGGTTGGTCGTGACGGTTCTCGTGTTGTTATTTCAAATTTGGTGAATGTTAAAGAAAGTCTACAATCAGAATATACCATTGAACTAGATTCCTCTTTTACTAGGATTACAATCAAACTGCGCTTTCTCCAAGGTATATATGGCTTTATCGGACTTTAATTACGTTTTACCGAATGGGAAGCGTGGAAAGAAATGTTGGTACTGTACACTAAATGATTGAATCGTACATTGTTTTTAAAAAAAAACTATGTATTTACAGTAATCCTAATTGCCTTTTCCAAATGAAATCTGTGTCATAGAAACTGAAACATGTGCTTAACATTTTACATTCAATGCAAATTCTTCTTCAGGTGCACTCGACCCAAATTTTAATTGACTAGCTGTATAACTGTCAGTTCTTTCTATGTGGTTTTCTCCACCAATACAATGTAACAAATGACCTCCATAATATCGAATAAAAGTGCTAAAAATAGCACTAAACACCAATTAGAACCTGTGATGGCCAAGTCATTGACCGTTTATTGCGACTGGTGGTGTTTGATTGTTTCTTTGATGCATCTTTGTTTACAGCAATATTCTTTATTTATATTTTTAAATATGTTTGTGTAAATTAATTTAAAAGTATTTTTTTTCTGATCCTACGATGTTTGGCCAGTTCAAAAGCTTGAATTCGATTACAGGTATAACTGAAAACGATGATGGTTTATTGTACTGTTCTCTATACAACAGAACAGACCAATTACTAGCCGAAAGAAAGGTTGTTGTTGCTGTTACACGTAAGTCAAATGTAACAGAAATATCCGTAGATAAGCGTACTGTTTTGCTGAATTTGATTTCGATTTCTGATCTGATATTCGCAGTGTTATGCAGCACGATGACTATTGATTGTTTTACACATATACATACAATATACTCGCATTTATAGTGAATTTTGAATGCGGAGTATGGTACTATTAAAAATGAGCCAACTATCCATCAAAGTTAAAACAAAATGGTAATAAGCATTTATAAGCCAAAGTTATGCCTTCAACAATGTTAAGCAACACGAAACCCATTAGTTATATACTTATATTTAATAACACAAGCCCTAAATCATATGATAAATTTTAATGTTTGGACGTACGTTAACAGTTTTAACATTCGACTACTAATAATATATTATCTACGACAACAAAAAATGACTCTAGTTTTTAGATGTTTACTTTATTACCTTCTTTTAAATTTTGATCAGGATCTATCCAAACCAGCACGCCTGTAAATGTCAGTCAATTATTCATGATCAGGTAACCAATAAAAAAAAAACCGTCATAAATCATTTAAAAAAAGTTATGTTATTAAATGATATTTTGTGCAATTGTTAGTTCCAATAGAACAAACTAAAATTACATTTTATCGGACTTGCCAGCATATATAATGGAAGATTATTTAATTTAATAATCATCCACATCGCGTGCACTCGTTTAATCGTAACGGAATGCATTGATGATTTATAACATCGTTCATTATTGTAATTTCAGATTGAAGTACAGGAATGTAATGACCACTCCAAGCAAGAATACTTGGTACAAAATGTATCTGGTGACACGTCAACAGCCTTCTCTATTGCTGATGTATACTATGTACCCATCGTGAAATAATGAATATGCTAATATGTTTACAATTATCAAGAGCTTTTACTGATTCTATAAATAAAATTACTCTATTCGCTCCTTCCAAAATATTTTCAATATTACAAACTCACTTGCAATTCAGAAGAAATATTTTCTTTCTTTTAAAAGATGCTTTGCGTTATGCAATAAAACTAAGCATGTGACAATGATTTTTTTGTTATGAATACAGTTCTGCCAAATTCAGCAGTACATACTACAACATGTACAAGACTTACCATCTCAAATTTAATTTCTGAACAAGTCATAATTAAATGTTGAACTATATGCGTTCTAAATAACCACAACTTTATAAATTCAACATTCTCATTGAAATTGTCAATACTATAATTAAGCTGTTTAAAAAAGTTGTTCTTCTTCGAAACACTATGGTTTTCTACACCAGTAGCTTCGATCAGCATAGAAAACGAACTTAACTCTATAATGTCATTTCAAAAATAACAAAAAGCTCTAAATGTGTGTTACAAAATAAGCTACACTTTGTAAACATTAATGATTGCAATTACTGAAAGTAAGTTTATGAAGTTACCAATGAAGGGTTGCTTTTATATTCATTGTAACATTGAAAATTTGTACTGAATAATTTGACCAGTTGTAAGGCTTCACTGTGTCTAAACTACCCCGGCAATAATGTTTGGACTCGATGGTACATAATACCCGGTACCGTTTCAACAGACACTTGTAGACTTATTGTTATTTGGATGGAGAGTTGTCTCATTGGCACTCATATCAAATCTTCCTGTACTATATTATACGCAGTCATATCAGTACCAGAATCTATGACAATCGAGACGATTTTAATTTGGGAATTATCAATTTCCCCCCACCTTCGTAGCAATATACCGACATCACCGGCGTATACGATATACATTTCATATTTTACTTATTCGGTATTCAAGAGCTTGCACTTCATATTCCGACTTTGTAAAATCACCTGTCTCTGAGCAGAAAGTTGACGAACCAGGGATATGTAAAAAAAGTCTCTAAAAAGTTCATCAGAAGGTACTTAGAACTTGTTGATAGATATTCCGTATCAACTTCACAAATAATAAACGTTGGTATAGATTCTGCGTACTGACGTTCTTTAGCATCTTCGTGTTTAAATGTTTTTATTTGTTTTTATTATATTGCTTTTACCGTTTGTCCTTTTTTTGGTGCTATTCATTTTATGTGGCTCTGTACTTATACATCCCGTCGTTGTGTCGTTTGCATTATCTTTCATATTTGCTTTGTCCGTATGCCTTTTTGTGTTTCTTTGATACATAAGGTGGCTCTGTACTTCAACATCTCGCTATTGTGTTATCGTTGTATTCTATTTTTTGTATTCTGGTCGGTCATATTTTCAAATGCTTTGTCTATAAGCCCTGTTATGTTTCTTTTATACATAATGACGTGGCTTTTTTTTAAGAAGAAATACACAATTAACCTTAGGAACAGCGGCAAGAAGGAAATTTAAACTTCTACTTTACATTCTGCAGAGGATATGCTGAAAGAACTATATACTATATTATTTTCATAATTTAAACGACATTATATTATAATTCTACCTTTGTAACGTTCATATTCCGACCTGGTACGCTATTCATCTTTAGAGCCATTTTGATCTTGATTAAAACCGTTTAATCGTTTATGCGTAGATTTAACATACATGAATAACATTCAAATATCAAAAAAGCGATGTGCATGAGGCCTTTTTGTGCATCTTTGTACCTATTTGTTTTTATTGCATTGGTATTAAGAAATTGTATTTGCTGCTGTATTATTTACATTTTTTATGTCTGTTTGTTTTGTTCATGAATTGTTGTCAATATAATGGAACTACCAATGCGAGGTTTCTCTAGGTTCAATCTCAAGGTTTCTACATAGGAAAGTGCCTGTATCAATTCAGGAATATGACATTTATTATCCATTCGCTTGATGTGTTTGAGATTTTAGTTTTTGCCATTTGATAAGGAACTTTCCATCTTGAATTTTACTTTCTGATTCGACCAGGAATTGATTATTGGTGATATTAACTATGTGGCAAACTAAAGGGACTGTAATAGTATAATTTTTTTTCAACATTTGTGTTCCATACTATTAGGGATGACATCAAAAGTTCAATGAAGGATAAAAAACTTAATTCACATAATTTTTCACTGACCCCACCCCCTCTTAACTTAATTTGGGAAAAATTGATTGACCAATAGGTATGAATATGTAAAATAGATTTTAGATTAACAAAACTTGCAGCAATGTTGACCCCCACCCCCAAACTATTTGATTTAAGTTTTTTTTTTTATCCTACATCGATCTTTTGATGTCGTCCCTTAGTTCGTTAAACATATAGTAGAATTTTTTTATTCGTAGTTTAACGTCATGCCGGCTAACACATTTGAACTGGTTTTGTAGAAGTATAGAGTAATTATTAATTACGGAAGATATTGAAATAAAATGTAAATTTTCGTTTTCGTTTTGTAATATTAAAATCAGAATACGAAAATACTTCCGTTATCATTTTTGTTTTTTACTTTTATTTTTTCAAAACAAAAAACCGATTAGATGCGAATATACATAGACCGTTGAAGAATGAATACACAAAGAGTGAACTTTACACGATTAATAATGAATAAACTTTTGGCCCACGTTAAATAATCACAGAAAGACGAATAATGAGCGCACGTATGCTGATTAAACGATGAATAATTTGAACACAGGTGAGGAATTGTTAATAAATGATGAATGCATGGATAGTTGGTCAGTTTATTGTGTAAGAAGATAGATCGGTATAACAGTTACAAACAGTTTTATCTTTTTTGGTATTTATTCTGTCACTTGTTTGTCTAATCCTACAATTACATTTTAAACCAATCATGATTCAAAAGCATACTGGAGGTATGGCGATTGGCAGGGTTTACTTGAAGACAACATTGCATAAACATTGTACATTGTGGCGATATACCAAGTGGAAGAGTGTATACTGGGAGTGCATGTTGATAATCCACATCTACTGTGAGTGTTCCTCGACTTAATATCTCTACAACAAGACAACCAAGGCTCCTACAAAACACGAATAGATATTCTACATTAATCTTTTTTCGTATACATAGTTATATCCGTTTATGAAATGCATATACTTAATACATTATAAGAATGATATGTTATAATCAATTAGCGTAAATACAAAATGTCATCCTTGTAGCTATGAGGAGTTTATTAATAAGGAAATTGGAGAAACAAAAAAATAAACCATATTGAATCATGGAAAATTAAAAATGAACCCACCTCCAAACGATTTGTTAGGACGAATGGATTCTTGTAACCTATTTTATTTGCTCTTTTATAAAAGGTGACTGTAAGATGTCTCAGGACGACGTTTCCATAAAATTTACTTTTTCTTTTATTCATATATACTATCTTATGTACTATCATGAACATTTTTACGTATATCAAATATATCGTCCATTAAGCCAAATTTGTTTTCGCGAATTTCGTTGATGTATATTTTTTTTATATCTAAAATCTGTTTAATTGCACTATTGCTGTTAAAATGAAAACTATGTTTACATCATTTGACAAAGCACCCCTGTAGAGTTAGTTTTTCAAAAAAAACCCGGGGAGATTGTTAGGTAAATTAATAAAATAATGAGTTTTTAAATCTACATTCTATGTAGCAATATTATACAACAGATACATTCAAAAATTAATTTCCGGAAAAATTACACCCGTGGACCGCCTTGAGTCTGTATATGCTAGTTTACCTGGTCATAACCTGTTGATCAATGATCACAAGATGGAAACACGTGAACTGACAATGCGGTTTGTCTTGTTTAATATGTAGTTATACATACTTGGCTACGAATTGAAATATTCTTGTAAAAAGGTATTTAATTTATTGACGCATTTGCGATCATTTTAAATTCCGCCCCACTCCCAAATGAAAAATTGTTTAAATACATTGTCCTAATTGATTTTACGGAATATTGAAGATTTTCATATGATGTTTTACTTTTGATATTGATTCTTTACCTTACAATGTAATCTTTTATGTATCTTGCAACCTGTGGGAATGCTCTGCTTAACCGTCCGGGGCACCTGAGATCACCCCCAGTTTTTGGTGGGATTCGTGTTGCTCAGCCTTTAGTTGTCTATGTTGTGTTTTCCTTACTATTACTTTTCAGTTTGTCTTTTTATTTTAAGCCTTGGTGTTGTCAGCTTATATTCAATCTATGAGATTGACTGTCCCTCTGGTATCTTAATCCCTGTTGTTGAACATTATTGATGATAACAACATGTATAATTGGCACCGTTACAACGATATTGCTTAAATATCGTTTAAATACCTAAATTGTCGAAAACTCATCCAGCAGGACAATAGCTCGCTAAAGGAAAAGACGACATGCTTTATATCATGTTGGCGTATCGGCAGATCTTATGAAGAAAAAAGTAAAATCAAAGAATAAACCAACTCCGAGGAAAACCAGATCGGAAAGTCCCTACCCACATGGCAGAACCAAATGACAAAACACATAAAAAACGAGTAGACAACAACTGTCACATTCCTGACTTTGCACACGCATCCTCAAATGTAGAAAACGGCGGATTGAACCTTGCCCTACAGGGCTAAACCTCTCACCCTGCATGACAGTGTTATCAAATTCCCTTATATTTACAACGATGCGTGATCTAAACATCTCTTGAACTGAATTTTAATGTGCGTATTGTTATTCTTTTATTTTTCTACATTGGCTAGAGGTATAGGGGGAGGGTTGAGATCTAATAAACATGTTTAACCCCGCCGCAATTTTGCGCCTGTCCCAAGTCAGGAGCCTCTGGCCTTTGTTAGTCTTGTATGATTTTAAATTTTAGTTTCTTGTGTATAATTCGGAGTTTAGTATGACGTCCATTATCACTTTACTATTATGCATATTTTTAGAGGCCAGCTGAAGAACACCTACGGGTGCGGGAATTCTCGCTACATTGAAGACCCATTGGTTGCCTTCGGCTATTGTCTGCTCTATGGTCGGGTTGTTGTCGCTTTGACATATTCCCCATTTCCTTTCTCAATTTTATAATAATTAAATAGTCAAAATATGGGTACAAAAGCCATCACCGTGATACAATTTTACACAACAGAAAAGACTCTATCAAATTTAAAACATATTCATTGCTTCCCTGAAGCTAATTTACATTTAAAGTTTGGATCATCTCTTTGTTTTAAGTTTCTAACATTTTTTTTTTTGATGAATGCGTTAACTTTGTACATTATTCCTTAATCAACGTTGAATTCTAGAAAAGAATAAAGGATGCAATCACCATAAGATAGGATGGCAAGTGAAAGAATTTCTTGCAGATATTTCTAGTTAGTTATATTTTATATATAAAGTTTTTTCTGGATGTATTGTTATTTCAAGATTACTTTTAATTAGACTATAGCAAGAGAAAACAACTTCGTCATGTAAGTGCATAGCGCTTATATGCAGTTGTTGACAGTTTTTGTCATTTTTGATAAATTATTAGTAGGGTTAAAATAATTGTTCGCTATCAAATTTCATCCAAACGGGAAACAGTTTTCAGCACAATTTACTTCAATTTCATAATTTTTTTGCTATTCAAAAAATGCTGTGTGATTCACTTGTTGTGTTTGATTATAAATTGATATAATGAATTGCATTATATTAACATAAAAAGTATTTGCGCAAAGCTAAATTTATATTCAAAGGTGTCACTTATTCTAAATTATAATGTATTGATGTCCTTTAAGATGTTATATATCTTAATGATACGTTTGGTTCCCATTTGCAAAATAATTCAGGATACAAGACTTTTCAAAAGTTTACAGATGTCAAGATAGTAGAAAAAACTCAATTGTCATATATGCCAGACCTACAAACAAAAAATGATTAAAATCGTCTTTCAGGTCAACATAACAATTTTTATGATTTTCCTTCAAAATACGTTATAAAGTAAAAAAACTTAAATTTGTAAATGCTGACCTTTAATTTCAGCCCTAGTCAGCAACTACCGACCATTATATATTGAAAAATCAAGCCAACAACTATTGTTTTAATTAAAGTGTTATATTTTTACCTGTATATGCATTAAATAAAATCGATGGTTGGATGACATGTGTTAACGTTATGAGAATAGCAACAATATAGACCACTTAGAATATTGTCATTGCCAATATATTTGTCTAGTAAAAAGCCTTTATTATTAATATTTCGGATGGTTTTCCAGATTTATGCTCTCAAATACACTCATATATATATATAGGAGAATGCGTAGCTGGTGATTAACTGGAATGAACACAAGTATCATGAAGTCAGTGAATTATTTTGCTCTTTTAAGTATTTGAATACGATATTGACACGTCACCTTAATCATAGGTCTAATATGTATGGTCGCTCTGTACTTTTATAACAGCTAAGTTTAGTTGATAGCATAATATTGACCAGTGGCATTTAACCTTATTACCAAATAAAGCAATAATATCGTTGGTCATTAATTGCTAATAATTATATTAGTCGATTTGACAAACGTTTTAACAAAATCTAATAAAAGAAAAACTCAAGCTTGCATGTATCAATAACATTTGAACAGCAGGTTATTAAATGCGCAACATTATTTAACCGTGATAGGTCAAAGTGTATGGCAAATTTCAATGACAAAGTAAAAATTCTTTTACAAAATATTAAAAATTTCAATTTCAGGTTCCCTTAGAATCCACCCTTATCTCAATAAATGAGGTTGCAAAAGTGTATAATTAGCTCATGAATTTCCTGTATTGTCTTTTTGAAAACTGCATGATCATTTTCATCATTTTCCATTTGTTCTGAGAATTATTTATTATATCTTGTACAATATTCATCAAAACTGAAATAAATGGAATATAACTGCTTTAGAATTGTCATTTTCTACGTCAGCATATGTTTTTTTATTCAAAAACTATAGAGGGACCTGTAACAATGTCAACAGGAATATAAACAAATTGTTTGCCAACATATTACTTTAAATTGTGGTTTTCAATAATAGCTATCAAGCTACAAGTATACATAATTCTGGAAAATTTGAGACGATGCGTGCCGCACCCTTGTTTGTGGTTAAGAATAATTGTTCTAAACTACTTATGCATCCTTGGCTTATATGTTTTTAATTGCACGTAGTACAATTGTTGTTGAGATATTATAACTGAAAATAGGATAAAAATATGCAAAAACAAGAAAAGCTCCATGATTGCAACAGGTTTAGGGAAGCAATTCATGTGTCAGCAAAGTGAAACATTGCAATACAATTCTCTATTTCAATGTATTTACCAGATGTCTGCCATAGTATCATAGTGTACATTGCCCGTTGGATTGTTCACCTCAGGAGCCATATGTGTGGGTGTTCCAACTCCTACTGTCATTAGATAACTACCCCCACTGGTATCATCTAATTTACAAAGTTTACTGAGACCAAAGTCCGCTATCTTGTAAAATCCATTCTTGTCTTTTAATATATTATCTCCTTTAAAATAAAGTATACCGATTTAAATAAGTGAGCTAATTAGAAAGAGAACATTTTATTTCAAATCAAAATAGTTTTTTTTTTTGCTTTTCCAGTTGATTGTAAAATGTAAAAATGACGCCGTCCCGTTTTTTACATTAATTTTTAAACGAAAAATTAGTTAATGGTCACTGCTTGTCAAACAAGTACAATTCTGTGTCCTTGTGTTGTTTTTTCTCTGTCATGCTAAGTGGTCAGTCCGTCTCAATTTTCAAAAAAATATCCCGTTTTATCCTAATGTGCTTTGGTATCTTACCTTTTAAATCTCTATGAATAATGCACAGTGAATGAAGATGTACCAAACCAGCTAACACATGAGAAATACACTCCCGAACAAAAGGTTCGTCGATAATAATCTTAGGGTTTAAACACAAGTGTCTAACTGAACCCTAAAATAACTAAATAGTGTTATCAAAAGTTTGCATTTGTGTACATTCAAATAAGTAAGCGATACTATATATATATTTGTTTTGTACCCTTTATATACGTACATGTATTTAGCTTTTATGTAAATAATCGTTTCTAATTAAGATATAGTGTCATATAAAAAAATATGACTAATAATATTTTGGCAATTACAATGGCCAGCATCACTGTTTATTTTGGAGGCCTCGGTTGCCAGGTGGTCTAAGTAGTTACTACTGCAATCATTAGTTAGTTAACACTGAGAGTGTAAGTTTGAACCTCGCTCGTGTGGGTGTACTCTATTCAAATCTTAATTGACAAGGATTGTAAGTTTTCCTATCGAAGGTCGGTTGTTTTCTCTGAGCACTCCGGCTTCCTCCACCAATAAAAAAATGACCACCATGACATAGTCTAAATGCTGTGCTTACAAGCGGTAATGTTATGTATTTAGTGTTCGTATGTGTGTTTGTGGCTTTGTTTTTTACAACACATAAAATGAAAAAAATCTGTTATGTTCTGCATACGTGAATGTTTTTTTTTGTAATCTGCTGTGAAAATGATGTGATCGTGTATGTAGTAGTTTTACACATTAGATTTAAATATCTGCTGTGTATATGTCGTGATGTTCTAATAAAATGTATTATTCATTGATCCACGTCAATATTTTACATTTGTGAACCTCTGATATTTCTCAGTGTTCTTTTGACTACACTACAGGTGTAATGATGACGTTTTAAAGTGTCAAATGGGGATAAAAAAAATTATATATGACAGTTTTCTGAATATACTTGGACGGGGAGTTGTTTCATTGGTACTCATACCACATCTTATTATATCTATATATAATCAATTCTATCTGATTTTTAACCTCCGTTAGGAAATGTTTTGTTCTTTTCTCAACACGATTTGTTCCCTTGCTTTTTTTCACATCACTGTAACACCACGTGTACCAAAAATGACAGATGTTTCCTTTTGAACATGTTGAAGTCCTTCATCATCAAGTAAAGCTGAATTTTATTTTATCTTGAATATTAACTTTGCTGCTGAAGTCAATTTATTTCTAGCGCTGTTATCCTTTTAACCCGTTCGTTCGTAAGCGAAACTTCTGGCTTTTGGGTAATGACGTTATGTCGTATATCTCAGTTGTGAGTTTCATTTGATTTCTCTCAAAATTTGCCATTTTCTATTTATTATAATGTGTTCATGCTAGTGACAGCATTAATATTGTGTTTCTTGAATACATGACTCTTTACTTATGAATCCCGCTATTATGTTATTGTGATGTGGTACACTTTTGTATTCTTGTTTTCAAGTTTTGTTACTGTACTTAATCTATATATCTTTTTGTGCTTTTTTCATATGTTTGTTTGTATCGTGATTAAGACTGTTAGACAATGTTGACTACTGTACCAGTATTTTTTACCTTTCTACTTATTATGTCTGTTTGTTTTGTTCACACATCGTTGTCAATATAATTGTATTTATTGCGTTTGTAATGCAAGTAAGAGGTTTAGCTACATTTTGTAGCTGTTAAATCGGGTTTAATCCACCATTTTGTACACAAGAAAATGCCTCAACCAAGTCAGGAATATGATAGTTGTTATCAATTCGTTTGATAAGTTTGAGCTTTTGTTATTGCCACTTGATCAGCGACTTTTTTTTTTAAATTTTCTACGAAGTTTTGTACTTCAATGATTTTTCTTTTTATACTTTCTGCCCTATATTCTGATTTTCACTATTCGAATAAAGTGATTGGAAAAATAAACTATTGTAATTGTAAACTGGTATAGATAATCAGCACATAAAATAAAATAAGTGTAAATATAAAAACAATAATAACAAAAAATTAAAAACACCAAAAAGCGGGTCAATAATTCCCTGAATGTATCTTCTAAGGTTGAGGTCGACATATTGTTTCTCATAAGGCAAAAGCCCAGATGCTTTACCTTTAGTTTATCATTATATCTGACATCATATTACGATGATAACTATTCACAATTGTTTATAACACTTTTTGATTTACTAGCTCAAACTTACCATTTCCATATATTCCAAGAATAAGTAAGTAATATTTGGTTCAGTTGGTGATTTCATTAAACCATAACATATTATAAGATGTGGGTGAGGGTTGGCTTTTAGAATCATTGATTCATTCCATAAACTTCGTGCCATCTGAAAGTATTCGTGTACTTTATTAAGCGTTATTATACTTCTAACAAGTATATGATGTGAGCAAAATATCTGGGAAATGATCTTTGCAGAATGTAGTACAAACAAAGTGCTGAAACATTTTCAAACGAGTGCAATAAAATATCAAAACGACCTTAAGGACACAATTGTAGGTTATTACAAACCAGAGCATGGTGTACTACAGGGAAGTTGATACAGGTTCCCGTTGCGTTGTTACTTTTTGATTTGCTGTTTATGAAGAAAATCCCTTAGAAAAAAAATTAATGGTAACGTATATGGTTTATCAACGGTATTTTTTTCCGGGAAGAACGAGGTAAACATATGTTGTTGTTTTCAACTTCGTAGACATTTCTTGCGCTTTTATGATTTTCCCGAAACTGATTTTAAGTTTCAGATTACGCCAAATTCTTTGTTAAAAGAAAACTTGTCAAAATCATATTCACCGATGTGACTCAAATTCTCAGAATTGATTTCGAATATAATAAATAATAAAAGACAAAATAAGTCTAAAATAAACTGTTTACAATGCATATACCATGTTTACTAGATTATGTATATCATAATTTCTTGTGTATTTCAGTTTAGAAGCCATCTAATTAACTATCGAGATGACCTTAAAAACTACAGACATCATTATATCACGATATAAACTCGGCCACAAAGACACTGTGTCTAAACCACACCGGCAAAATTTGATCGGACTCGATGGTATCTAATATCCGGCACAATGACGGAACATCAATAAACAGAAGAAAGATAGGTTTCTCCTTATTTTCTTATTTTTGAATGATATCTAAGAATGTATATACATATACAACTATTTTCTATTGTGATATGCAATATTTTATACAACCGTTCTATATTAACGAGGAAATAATTAAAAATGCATTTCAAAATGACGAATTAAGTGAACCTTGCCTCGAAATTGTTTAATTTGTCGTTAAATTGTTAACATTTTACGGAAAGAAAGGTACGGGAAGACAGATACTGATACGGAGATTACAAAGCTAGTCATTATGAGCATCTCAATACTTGTATTTCTTTGTATGGAACGAAAGAAATGGGTCATGTCAAATTAAAATACACCGGTTTCGTCATTGTTGTTTACTACACAATCACCCGGTTTCGTCTATAAATATCACCCAGTTTTTTATATTTTTTTAAAACCAACAATTTACCATAAGCAACGTTGACCCGGATCTGATCATTGTCTTTCGAAAGAATTTATATGTATATTTATTATAAAGTAAACTTGACGTGTTTACAATTATTTACATACTAGGTAATTATAGTACTAGACATTTTCCTTATGAAAGGCGTATCCATTATTTCTCTGATTTTCAAACTAATTTTAAATGGAATACAAATACCCACTAGCAAACACTGATATCTAATTATTTTTTTAACATTAACATTAAGATATTTTTTTAGGTTTCGAGATACATCGCAATATGTGACTCCCCTTTTTTTATTTTACCAAAAAACCCCTGAATAACAAAATTTAAAACGTCACCAAAAAGTATGCAGAAGTTAAGATTTATATTACTAAGAAGTGTGTAAAGTTTGATGCAATAACAATAAATCGTTTTGAGATATGGCGCGACATGTTAAAAAAACCACACTCCTGTTTTACTTACAAAGTTCTGTAACTCAAAAAGATTTACGGACAGATGTATACAATAATACGTTCTGTCAAAATTGTGACGGGCGTGTAAAAACGCAATGAAATGAAAAAAAACCCTCTTAATTAAAGTTCCAGAACTTTTATTAGGATATCGGCCAAGTATATCTTCTTGACTTCCTAAGCCATTTTTGCTATATGACTTTTATATATATGTTTGAAAATAATAGATAGAAATTTTGATAAAAAGAACTTAAAATTCGTCATTTTTGGGCAATGCAATAAGACATATTATTGTATAGCAATATAATATTTCCCACAGAAAGTAACCAAAAGTTAGCGTGCAATAAATTCCAATATTGCACTAGTGCAATAAATCTTTAAAATTCATGACGTCATCAACGACAAAATATTAGTTTAAACCAATTTTTACTTTCAAATATTATATTGCTATACAATAAAAGGGTTATTGCATGAATATTGTGAAATATTGTCCCTCGTAGAACATATATTGCACTCGCAAGCTCGTGCAATATAAAATTCTACTCGGGACAATATTCCCCAATATTCATGCAATAACCCTATATTATTTATATTTAAGTGTACGCACTGACATGCCACAATGCTAAATGTTTGCAATTCAATTTATGATGAAGGTCTGTGGCCGAAGGAAAATACTATAGAAATGAGGTCAAGGGCAAGGGCAATGGACATATGGCAATTAGGGAAATAAATCGTTAGATCTGTGTTCCATACTTGTATATGTTACAGTCAAACCTGCTAACTTTTGACATATGCAGCTTTATACAAATAGTTCAAAACGCTATGAATTCGAATCACTTAGTGTCGCTTGTTTCAAAATATCAATAAGAATGTTTATAATAAACATAATCAAACTCACATAATCCAATTTCGCGGATGTCCCTGTCTTCTTATTTCTTACAATATTTGTATTCGGTGTACTCTTTATAAGATAAGTGGCGAATCTAGAAGACTTAAAGATTTTACCCCCCCCCCCCCCCCCCCCCAGACCCCACCTTTTTCTCACTATAAACATTTATTTCCCATGTCAATTTTGCATGCATATATACATTTGTTTTAACATCAACTTTTATCCTTAAGAAGATTTATTGTTAACGATCATAGAAAAAGATTACATACATTAATTTATTAGATTACTTATAAAGGTGTCCATCCTAATGCTATTGTACGAGAAAATCACATATCAATTGTGTGTTTCGATTGTTTAACACCGTAAAGTTTAACTCTAATTTCAAGTTTAAACATTTTTCCATAATTCATATAGAAAACTCATATTTAAGAGCTTTAACCTCAATTTGCGTTATAACCTTCATTTCTATTTATTCTGCTGTTTAAAATTATTTGTGTTCTATAAGAGTAGGAATTCTTTCTTTGCTTATTATTTATTTGAATCTGCGACCAATCATATAAATAATAAGCCGTTGTCCTGTAAAAGAACTTGTTTTTTAAACGACCCGGTCACAAAACTCCTTTTAAACACTGAAGTTAAATGATCAATTATAATGCAATGCGATTATGATTTTTTTTATTTGACCAAACCGGGTTATGCGTTGTGAAATCTATGACCAAACCGAGTGGTAAACATTGACGAGACCGGCCAGTTCCATTATGACATGACCTATTTCTTTCGTTCCATACTCAGAAATACAAGTATTGAGATGTTATTAAAAACAAGTTTTGCAATCTCCGAGTCGGTATCTATCTTCCCGTACCTTTCTTTCCGTACAATGTGAACAATTTAACGAGAAATTAAACAATTTCGAGGCAAGGTTCACTCAATTCGTAATTTTGACGTGCATTGTTACTCATTTCTCCGTTAATATAGAACGGCTGTAGAATATATTGCATATCACAATAGAAAATAGTTGTATATGTATATATATTCTTCGATATCATATAAAAAAAATAAGAAAATAAGGAGAAACCTATCTTTCTTCTGTCTATTAATGTTCCGTCATTGTGCCGGATGATAGATACCACCGAGTCCGAACAAATTTTGCCGGTGTGGTTTAGACACAGTGAAACATGATAAATATTAATAAACATGGTCAAGTTTTACCTGTATAAGAACAATTTATTTATGGACCGAATCAGTCAATTAAATGATTAATCTTTGTTTCACTCTTAATGTTGACATTTTTTCTTTAAATAACAGAGTATGCATCAATCATGTGTAATCCATCTCTAGGTAAGAGGTTAGTTTAACATGAATACGAATTCAATTAGGTCGAATCGTATACATGCAAGTGAATAATTCATCATCGATGTTTCTTAGCTTAGTTTGACAAAAAAAAAAACTTACCTAGCTGTTAAAAGTGAAGTATCATTTCACTATTTCATTTTCAATAATGATTGAACATAAAAAATCAGAATGTAGCTCGTTCCTATTGCCCCTATTAAAGCTATGGAAAATGTATATAATCGGAAATTCATATATATTCATAACAAAACTATTTTGTTAGCAGTTTAAATAATAAAAACGTAGTTTAGAAAAACATAATCTAACATTTAAAAAACCCAGTAGAAAATAAATAGTTATACTAACAAAATCAAATGTTTCGTTTTCTGATGCACTAATGAAACGACAAATAATTTCTTGTGTAGAGTAACTAGTTTAGTTGGTAATTTTGCGTCATTATCATATTAATATTTTATATCTTGTGATTATAATATTATAATTAGAGGTCGGTCATTTAAGAACGTATCGACCGTATTGTATACGTTGACGTATCCGCATCTGAAGATATAACAAAAGACAGTATGTGATCCTGAGCTTTGATTTTATGTACTTTCAATAATGCAAATGGGCAACTGACTAATTTTATAATGCAAGTTTTTAATTGTGTAGCTGACTTATATTTTTAGAAGTCTTGTATGTCAGTCTATGGAAAACCCGATTCGATAAAAGCTTTTCTTATATCAACCAATGATATTGTTTTATATCAACGAGTTGCGTTGTTGGAAATTTCAGACAAATGTTAGCATTTGTACGAAGAAAGACAGATTTCTCGATATACTTTTCTAATATAACTGCTATAGTTTTCTAACATAAAATGACTACGATGACACGTCACAATGTATATCAAGAAAACTGCAAACATAATTCACAAACTTAGGATCAACATCACTAAATATCGTAATTGTAACAAAATTAACGCTTACATAAATTTATCATTCCGAAAATGTTGCTTGACCCTATTGATATATGAAAGTTTTAACAACCTGTTCAGTCTATTGTTTCAATCACATGGTTTAACTTCTAACAAACATGTTTAACTCCGCCACATTAAATAAACATGTGCCTGTCCCAAGTCAGGAACCTGTAATTCAGTGGCTGTCGTTTGTTTATGTGTTACATATTTGTTTTTCGTTAATTTTTTATATATATATAAGGCCTTTAGTTTTCTCGTTTGAATTGTTTTACATTGTCTTATCGGGGCCTTTTATATCTGACTGTGCGGTATGGGCTTTACTCATTGTTGAAGGTCGTACGGTGACCTATAGTTGTTAATGTCTGCATTGTTTGGTCTTTTGTGGACAGTTGTCTCATTGACAATCTTACCACATATTCTTTTTTATAATTCTATTTGAAGTGATGATGCAATGGCGGAATTTAAAAGCGATTGCAAATACGTCTACCTAGTACCTATTTGATTCTAATATACTGGTCACACTGCTATAGCCTACCCATCTAGGTAATTTCGAAATAGACAAAAAAATATCATCACTTAAAAGAAACATTCATTCAAACAATCCAATCCAATACAGCTCTAAATTACAATGAATATTCAAATGGTAGAATTAATAATCCAAACAAATTAAAATGTACAAATTCTGATGTCCCGAACTTTGAAGATACCAACAGAGTTGCCTCAGACTATAAATGGGACAACTTCAGATTCAATGAACATAAAAAATCTTGTCAAACAGAAAATGTATTTATTATTAACATAGAAAAAAATATTTAGAAGGAAAACAATTCTTTTTTTGATATCAAAGACTTTTCCCGTTGATAAATCGAGATTTGTATGAAAATAATCAGCTCGACGCGTGGACGCTCTTTAACATCGCGATGACCGTTATAGGGCATTCCGATGTATTGTTGCAACAGAGATTTGACTTTTGTTTTTGACTAGGAAACAGATCGTATAAATACGCGAACATTTCTTAGAGCAAAATAACAATTCGTATCGCTTGTTATAAATTCATTTCTTCAATGAATACTTAACAAAATGTTTAGAACACAACTAAATAAGATTTCAATGTCTTTTGACGTTAGAAATGTGTATATATCTTTTCTATATTAATTTTATAAATTTAGATCCTTCAGTTTGAGGACTGGAAAGCAGTTATTTATAAGGGGAAATTTTAAAGATTTATAGATATAAGAAGATGGTGCATGACCTCGAATAAGACAACTTTCCATCAAAGTAATAATTTGTTTAAAGAATACCATTATAGATCAAAGTAGGACCTTAAACACGTAGCCGTGTCTCACAGCGAACACTACGCTATATAGGAACAAAAACAGTACTAGTGTTAAAACATTCGAACAGGAAAACCAACGGTCTAATTTGTATAAAAGAGGAGATTCAAAAATACAGGTCAGATTTTGTTGCCTCAATCTGAACGAGGACAGTAGGATTCATATTTGTCACAGTTAGTAGCATTGTTATCAATAAGGAAAGTCGTTCATGCGTGCGTTGCAAGCATATCGGATATATATTATTTCGGTGCGTTCATTATAAAATTTGCTAAATGTTATATATGTGAACAATCATTTTGATACTTAGCTATTTGATTACGGCATTGTTTATTAAACTCTTTTTTGATTAGTTTTGCTTCCAAAACCAATGGAGAAATTTGTAACATGTTACCAACAACAATTTGAAATTAAGCAATGGTCTTAAAACTGCTTAATTGCATACAATAATACTAAGAAGTAAAATTAAAAAAAAAACTGAACTCCGAGGAAAATTCATAACAGAAAGTTCCTCATCGAATGGTTAAATCAAATGATAAAACACACGTTCTAATATTGATATTATAAAACACCGCTATGATATTTTAAAAGTATCGCATCGATATTAGAAATAATAGCATTTGTATATTTATGTATATAAGAAAAACACAGCACTTCAAATTTTACACGGACATACTCGTTTGCTTCTAGCTAACTTCTGAATGGATATTTAGACTCAATTGTTGTTTATATATAAACAATTAGTTTTAAAGTTAGTATTTTCTTATTTTTTCGTTGCCGAAAACAACATTTTCCGCATGGAATGTCTGCATATTTACAATTGATATTAGACAATATCGCTATGTGATATAAGAAAAGTTTTTATCGATACGCTTCTTCCATAGACTGTATGTGTTTATTTTGATCCTATTATTATTATATGACAATTTAATGGCTTTAAACGCCGCTTCTATCACTTATGTGAGTCGAAGGAATCGTAGTAAAGTGCATCAAAATAAAGTAAACTTATCGAGGTATTTTTTTTTAAAACATGTCGAACACAAACAAAAGAAATGTATAACTTGGAACCATTTTAAACTGCGGACCTTGATCATGATCAAAGTAAATATGTTACACTGTGTACGTGAACAAAATCAGTAGGTGGAATTGTCTGTGGTCGCTGCATTGAAATATATTTACTATATTATACATGTTCGAACCCGCAAATTTCTGGAGTAACTTGAAAAAGTAAATAAGTAGCCAAATTATTAAATACTGAGTATATCATGTATATAGAATAAAACAAAATATTTGATATTGATATATGACTTTAATGGGAAGAAGACGATGAAGACAATGAAGACAATGAAGATTAACTATCATCCAACATTTTCCTTTGTTTTAACAAGATACTTAAGTATATTTTTTTTCATTTTCTCATTTTCTTTGATCAAGGATTTGGTATCAATTTTTTAGGATTTTTTTTTTCATTTTCCTTGTGTTTTTTTTTACTTATTTTTATGTTCTGGTGCGACCAGATGTCCCAGGAACTTCGTTGTTTTCTCGAGTTGTAGTTTTTGATGGTTAAAGGGTGGTACACGGGCTTCGCGGAGAATCAATGGAGTGGTCTGGAATTGAAGGGTCTATGTACAAAAACTTTCATATTTAAAAAATTCACAGGGGCCATAATGCGAAACTAAACTTCTAACTGTGTATTGCTACCTAATTCGGTAGGTCACATTCTTGAAAGTGAAGTGGATTATTTCAGCCAATAGCTATTGCTGTCAGATGCATTATAATGCAACAAATCAGAATCATTCTTTCAAGATGACGTCATGACCTGTATGACGACTAAAACTAATAGCTCTGTACCGTGAGCAAAAACAAGTAACAGACTGAGCAACTATAACTGTACCCGAACCCGAATTAATTTAGGGTAATATAATAATGTAAGCATATTCTGTTGAACATGTGGCATTTGTAGTGATGATAAAACATTAAGTGGATGGTCACAAAAAGAAGTTGGAATTGTGGTAATTGTAATTTGGAAAATATTCGTTATTATCTCTTTACAAATTAAAAAATACAATACGTGAATTATAAGTATTTTAAACAGATTAATATGTTTTGCAATGGACCATGTTGTGGAGACTTTTATATGCCGGCTATTTTAATTGAAGTCTAGGAACATTACCAGTATAGTAGTCATATATGTGTTCATACATAAATGACAGTACATCATAAGCCTATAAAGGCTGGTTGGTATAATTATACAGGTTAATTGAAGTTAATCTATCTATCTATCTATCTTTCTACTGAAATCATCCCTTGGTTTTCAGATATGTTTTAATGTCGTTACTGCATTTCCGTTCCTTCTTTGAGAATGTGACCTACAGAAGCAGACTTTTTACCGGGTTTGTAATAAAATGAGCAACACGACAGGTGCCAAATATGGAGAATAATCGGCTTACCCTTTCGTTTACCTTAGATCACGCTTAGTTTATGGTGGGGTTCGTGCTGCTTAGTCTTTGGTTTTCTATGTTGTGTCTTGTGAGTTATTATTTGTCTGTTTTTCTTTTTTTTTTAGCCAAGGCGTTGTCAGTTTATATTCGACCGATGAGTTTAAACTCTTTCAAAAACGTATAACAATATTAAGATGACGGTGTTAAATGTTAAAAACAGACTGTATTCTTGTTATCGATATAAAATTAACATGATATTCGGATCAAAACTACTTTTGAAATAGGTTCTTCATCGAAATTACCAAATTAACTTTAACAAAACAAAGTAGTGTATAAAAATTTAAAGAATAAGAATACCGAACTCAAAATTGAAATAAAAACATGTCAAAATAGGGGTACAGCAGTCAAAACTGTGTTATACTTGAAAGCACTGTCAAATAGTTAATATGTCGATAAGAATACAATAAAAGCATATGAACATACACAACATGAACCAGAAAATAAAATACCATACACAACAGAAGGCGAATAAATTAATCTGACTCGATCACGAAAATACATATAATGTAATAACCAAAAACGACCAAAAGAAAAACGTTATAAGTTAAGGGAAAATAAATGTCACTATAACACTATTAGTGATAAACAGCGTAGTGCATATCAAACTTAAGGACCGTGATTGTGAAGTTAATTCTGATATATTTCGATATTAAAAAGAACAATCTTTCTTTTTTCATGTTAAATTTTTTTTGTTGTAAT
This sequence comes from Mytilus edulis, assembly GCA_019925275.1. Lineage (NCBI taxonomy): Eukaryota > Metazoa > Mollusca > Bivalvia > Mytilida > Mytilidae > Mytilus > Mytilus edulis. The sequence continues at coordinate 69,230,128 of CM034358.1, read as the reverse complement.
TTATTACTTTGACATAGTAACTGTTGTTATTAGGGAGCTATTGATTTTTATTTATTCTTTTTTTTGTGTTCCTCTGTTAATTATTTCTTCTTCATTTATTTTTTAGATTTCCAATATCTGATCGTAATCTGTTAACCTCGTAATAACGTTAACGCAAAAAAGAGAATAGTTCAAGAAAATATGCTCGCATCAAGCTATTTTAACAAAAGATAGGTTATGTGCTATATATAGTAACGTTCAATTTGAGTTAATATATTTGTAATTAATTTTGTTTTGTAGCTCTATTTTTTTTAAAAAAGAAACATGTTTAAAAACTTATTATACGTTTACTTCATGGTTGTAAATTTTATTGAAAATTTAAATTTATTACTGCGTTAATTGTGTCAATTCTGTTAGTAATGTTATTCATTTTGCTGCCTGTATAGTATTTACAATGTATAACATTATTCATTTCACAAATTTATTTGAGAAATAATGGTGATTACGCATACATATCTTAATTATTTTTCTTTCTCTTTCTCATTTTTATTCTCTTTATATATAACTTAGATTTCCAGAATCAACTCTGTTATCGTTAATCTGTTAACCCTCAATAATCAACGTTTAGCGCAAATACTGGGGACTTTCAAGAAAGTCTGCTCGGCAACTTCAAGCTATTTTGTACCAAACGAGTAGGTTATGTGTATTATATAGTACGCACACAGTTGATGTTAATATAGTTTGTAATTCATTTTGGTTTTGAGCTGACTATTTTTTTCAAATTAGAGATACATGTTTAAAAACTTATTAATACGCGTTTACATTCAGGTGCCTGTAAGATGAATAGTACTAGTATTTAAATCACCGTTATCTACTGGCGTTAATTGTGTCAATTCTGTTAGATAATGTTATTTCCATTTATGCTGCCCTGTCATAAAATTTAGTAAATAAATAAAACATTTGCGAGTTGCATTAATGTGCTTTCATTTTATGTTGTCCATGGTTTGAATCCTTCCATACAGCAAACATCGTCGAACTGGTTTAAATATTGTTTTGTTGTTTTTTTGCTTGCTATTTCGAACAAGTCTCTTATATTGGCTATGCTAGCATTGACATGTAAAAACTATTTTGAACATATGGAATAACTATAAGCTGAAATCATTACAATCCGGATGCATAAAAAAGGAAAAACTTTTAAGTATAGATACGTTATTTTTTTAATTCTGAATCGTTAATAGATTTAATGTTTGTGATTGTGGTGACATATCTAACATGTCTAAATTGCATTTTAATTATTAAGTTGTTTGACATTTTTCTATTCTTTTACCGCATGATATATTTGGAAACTAAAATTACATCAACCTAAAAAACAAACATAAGGACTTACGTAATTCATTTTTTCCTCAACTATTATGACACATTTTACTGCATACAAATTTCCAGTTGAACAATCTTTTGCCAAATATACTTTTCCACATCCTCCAGCACCAAGTGTATTAAGAAATATGTATCCCGGTGGCGGGGGATAATTATAGTCTGTTGAAAAAAAAACATATTTATATACATAGAAGGGTAAATATGTATAGTAAACAAATAAAGTCATATGAATTTAAAATATATCATTTAGTTCACAAGCGTTTCCACTTTGGAAAGATTAAAAGTCGAATTGAAAGTAATTGCACTCTTAAAATTGACCAAACTTTGGAGGTGTCTTAAAAGAAGACATACATTGAGGTAACAGTTGTATACCAAACGAGCTACATACCAAGGTGGCTATGTATGGGGACAGGCAGTCATACAAAATCAACATCTACCTAGTCTCGGTGATTGTGGATGGGTTAAGGAGAACACAGATGGACAGAAATAGCAGCAATTGCTGCATCTTGCCAGGAGTTACACAAATGTGGCTGCCAAAAAAAACTTGTTCTCGTAGATATAAGTGTTACAAAGCTGGCTTGACCTGTACAACATTGTGTTCGTGTAGCTGTTAAAACTGAATACATCGGAAAATATCGTAGATTATTACTCTGATCAATCCTCCAGCATGTCTCACATAAATACCGAAATATCAAACGGACATTTTATCGTATATCTATACCACAATTATTTCACTCGAATGTACGAACTTTTTGACCCAAACCGGAAGTGGTGATTTTTATTTACAATTGTGTCTGTTTGACATATTTTGATATCAGTTTACATGACAAATAACGCGTTGAAAATGGTAAGGACAGTTTTTCAATCTCAAAGATTGAGCAAAATGATGTCAATTTTGAATTCAAAATGGCCGACGTGAAAAATTCGAAAACATGTTGGCTACACTTCTTATATGATAAAGTACTTCCTAATGAACGTCTACGCGAAATCCCTTGCTTGTATCACAATTTGGATGATTTTGTCAAACTTCGCTACTAAGCCGCCCCACTATTGTGTGCGTCTACTTGATTAGCCAAAAAGACAAAAAAACAGAAAAAAAAATGAATAAATAAAATTAAAAACCAATCGTTCAGAAGACGATTGAAAGTCTTTCCACTTCTACCGATCACTTTCTATATGAGTCTTAAAAAAATAGTTTACAAGGTCAGTTCCAGTGTCAAATGATAAAAAAATATTTGTTCTGTTCATACTTTTTTATGAAATAAATTAAAAAAAATGCTTCTCTCGCTTTGTTTTCTCGAAGTCATATGACATGTAACCCAAAGCTCATAGGCCTATAGGTTTATGATGTATAAATATTAATTAGAGGCAAAAGTCAAAATCTAGAACGTCTAATTAACTTATGACCTTGACCCCAATGTATAAATCATAAACCAAGGACCTCGAATCAAAAGACCTATACGGTCAATGAATAATATTACTTTACACATAACTTTAAATATAAGAAGGGCAAACACTCTCGTTAGATTTCAGCGTACCCATTCAACCAAAATAAATAACTAACGACATGTTGTACATGTAACTAACAGTCAAGTAAAAATATGTTGTCAATATCTTTCACGGTTGCGAAGGAGTAGAGATCAAAGGAAAAACATTATTCGAAGAAATAACTCTCACCCAAAAATATTCGAATAAACATGATTAGTTTATAAAACGTTTTAACTGTTTGATATCATATACAAAAAATCTAGGCAACATCTCGAAAAATAAACATATTGCGTAAGAAAAAAATAAGGCGGAAGACAAAAAAAAAAAAAAAAAAAATAAAAGCAAAAGGTCTTTCCACAAAATAGTACAAGACCTAATAATCACAACACAATCAAAATGTATTTCCACGGAAAGGTTGAAAGACCGAAAAGAAGAAAGAGAATCGCATAATAAAAGACTTAGCTAGATATGACCAGGATTTTGAAGAACGAACGAGTATCGACGAACGAATGTATCTAAGAATTCCGTTTAGGTCAGTTTAACATTACATTGAATAATAGTTACACGAATTCATTTTAACTGTAACAGTCCTACACGACGATTTTGCCAGTTTATAACTCACAAATTCGTCCGATGACAGAAACAATATCCGGACACCTTTAGTTTCGTTTTCCTCCCAAATTGACCCAAATGGGATCATCATAAAACAGAAAGCCAAATGCGACTATGCAAATTATATTACAAAAAGTAATGAGGATGTATATTTTATTACAGGAAGAGAAGCGACTCACAAAATGAAGTCTTCTCAATTTTAAAATTATAGATATGTACGTACCCCGCATAAACTGGATTGCTTCATTCGTGCTCATAACAGTTCCTTGGGTTGGTATTAAAACGTTTGTCCATAACGTTGGAAAAGTTTGTGGCAAAGTCATACTAAATGGAACGAATTTTACCATTAATTGCATTCACAAAATTATTTTTTAAATGCATATCAATATTGAACCGATCGAATCAATTTCGACTTTATATGTCAATTAAACTCCATTGAAAGTGAACAACCGATCTTTATACATGTTATAGACCAATTTTATTACTAAAAGCAATTTATTTTCGAAAATAGTTGTAGCATATGAATACAAACCATGCACATGAATGAATGCTCTTGGACTGAATTTTGATGTGCGTATTGTTCTGTGTTTACTTTTTTGCATTGGCTAGAGGTATAGGGGGAGGGTTGAAATATAATCAACATGTTTAACCCCGACACATTTTTGCGCCTGTCCCTAGTCAGCAGCTACTAGCCTTTGTTAGTCTTGTATGATTTTAATGTTAGTTTCTTGTGTACAATTTGGAGTTTAGTATGGCACTACATGATGCACTAGGTGTTTGACTCTTTAATGTAAACAGCTCTTCAAGAAAAGAGGGACGAAGGATACCAGAGGGACAGTCAAACTCATAAATCGAAAATAAACTGACAATGTCATGGCTAAAAAAGACACAGACAAACAGAAAAACAATAGTGCACATGACTCAACATAGAAAACTGAAGAATAAGCAACAAGAACATGAAGAACCCCACCAAAAACTAGGGGTGATCGCTTGAGCTCAAGAAGATTAAGCAGGATCTGCTTCACCTGTGGCACTCGTTGTGTTGCTCATGTTATAACAAATCCGGTAAATAGTCTAGTTCGGTAGGTCACATTAATGAAATGGAAGGGGATGGTAATTACGACGTATCATTTGTGAAACGATAATTCCGTAGCGGTCATGGCGTGATGGCGACAGTAGTCAACTGGGAGAAATTTTTAAAAAGAAAACAATTACACGTAAAAATTGATTTGTCACAGCGTGATAAGAAGGCTAAATCGCTTTATGAATGGTTGTGACAAATTTGGTCATTGGTGTTTGTTGAAGGGTAATTTTCTAGTTAATTGTCCTGCACAGTATGGATTTACAGTAGCCAGACAAGCTTAGCAAAAACAACTATTTGTATTTACTTTTAGTTATCACTCTTGTATATTTTGTTTACAAATAGGTTGAAATGATGCTGCTACTACGAGAACTAATCGAATCTAATTTATCAAGATATTTTTGTAATGGCTATGTACTTACACTATGGTTTAAATGAAATGATGTCGTTATTCAACAGTTGTTATACAGGAGTGAATCTGTTACATATTCATTTTCAACTGATTTTTATAGTTCGTTCTTATGTTGTACTGTTATACCACTGTCCAGGGTTAGGGGGAGGGTTGGGATCCCGCTTACATGTTTAACCCCGCCACATTATTTATGTATGTGCCTGTCCCAAGTCAGGAGCCTGTAATTCAGTGGTTGTCGTTTGTTTATGTGTTACATATTTGTTTCTCGTTCATATTTTACATAAATAAGGCCGTTAGTTTTCTCGTTTGAATTATTTTACATTGTCTTATCGGGCCTTTCATAGCTGACTATATGCGATATGGGCTTTGCTCATTGTTGAAGGCCGTACGGTGACCTATAATTGTTAATGTTTGTCATTTTGGTCTTTTGTGGATAGTTGTCTCATTGGCAATCATACCACATCTTCTTTTTTATATCATCATAGATTTCAGGATTAAAAATTGTGTTAACGCCAGACGCGCGTTTTGTCTACAAAAGAATCACAAGTGACGCTCGAATCCAAAAAGGTTTATAAGGCCAAATAAAATACAACGTTGAAGAGAATTGAGGGCTAACAATGCAAGATATGATTATAAAATTATTCAAATTCACTTTTAAAATACAAAATAGAAGAGCATGATAAAAAATAATTTCTTTCTTTTTGGCACCACCAGGGATTTTGGAACAATTTAAACATTGTTGATGGAATGCACCTTATTCATTTTGGATTTCAATCTATGACAATAGGCAACTGCAAAAACAGGTTCAATATCTAGTATACAAAAAAAGTAAAATCACAAAAATACTGAACTTAGAGGAAAATCTGATCGGAAAGTCCATAATCACATGGTCAAATCAAATGACAAAACACATCAAAAACGAATGGACAACAACTGTCATATTCCTGACTTAGTACAGGCATTTTCAAATGTAGAAAATGGTGGATTCAACTTGGTTTTATAGCGCTAACCCTCTCACTTTGATGATAGTCTCATTAAATTCCGTTAAATTTACAATGATGCGTGAACTAAACAGACATAATAAATAAAATAGTCAAAACACGGGCACAACAGTCATCATTTGTCGTTCATTGTATATACAAACAACACTTAAATTTCACGTAGGCAATGTAAGCATACAGGGTTAAAAAATCAAAAGTATGTAAGAATTAATTTCCGAAATAGACCTAGATTTTAAATATTCCAAAAGTTATATAGAATTTATAAGAATCCATAAATAGTTCATGCCACTATGCGATTGAATAAGTTTGACGTTAGTGGTTTAACGTATTTAGTAATTCATAATAGAAATATATCATAATTACATGAAATAGAACAACATCATACTGATGGGATCTTTTAAAGTACAGAGTCACGTTATAAGAACCAAAGAAATTCAAAAAGTCGCATATACAAAACACACCACCAAAAAATGAAAGACAATACAAACACATTGACGGGATGTTGAAGTACCGAGCCACGTTTACTGGATATTACATAAAACAATCAAACAGTTAAAGTAATATTAATATTAGAGCAAAGACAAATGAAAGAACAATAAAACACGTTGTTAAGATGACAAACAACATCAGTACGCAGAATCTATATAAATATCATCATGTATTATTTGTGAAGTTGATACGGAATATTTATCAAACAAGGTCTTGGTACATTCCGATGAAATTTTTAAGACAGTTTTAAATATATTTTTAGAAAATATTATAAACACGAGGAAGTAACTAAAGTCATTTTAGAAAACAATTGTTGTCTTTTGATAATGAATTATCAACCCCAGAGATATGACATTCACCGTCAACCATAAACCTCGGTGAATATCATACTTCTGTAGCTGATGAATTATTTTCTCTTATTCTTACTCGATTTATATCTGTCTTGACCGATATTTGATTTTATCTAATCTACGTGTGTTACGATAGTCCAGAGTTCTTCAATGGTCAAAATTCGATTATGACGTCGTATTTTCTTGCTTTACTCTAATTTTCCTATTGTGACGGCATACACAAAGCCGACCATGCTTGATGGCGTCACAAAGAAAAACACAGTTTTTTAAAAGAAGGTATAAGTTCGCCTGCCAATCGTTTTAAATAATTAGAGAAACAGAATCCACCACCTAGTCTCGTGTAATACGATAATTATCCAACCTCGACAGTTAAAATTTAAATGTCTCGAGTGAATAAATATCGTATTACACTTGATACAGTGGTACAATATATATATATATATATATCAATCTCAACAAAGTCAATAATTGTATAAAGTTGTTTGATCACGCCTGTCATATTTTTTGTCTATTGTTTTTTTATCTTGAATTATTTGTTATTCTTTTTATCCCAATAATCACAACATTTACTGTTTTACTTGAAATACAGTAGAACATGTAGGAAACTATATCATTTTTTTTTCTCCGTGTTCTCTAGTGTTATGATGCAACATCTTTGATATTATTTTGACAACTACCATTGCTGGATGACGTCAGCAGAGCGAAATAATCAGATTTCAGTTTTATTTCACATGTGAAACTATCGGTTTTTATTTCACTGGAAAACCATGGTAATTATAACAACCAATGAAAAAAAATACGTTACATAAATTTTTCAAAGGTATGATAGAAAAAAAATAAAAAAATAGAAACAGAAATTACCAACTCAAGGTTACCATACGGTCTTGAGAAGTTAACAAAGCCGGTATCGCATATTACCAATAAATGGTTTCGAAATCATAAAAATGGTTTCGAAATGATAAAAGTAAAACATACCCACGAGAAAAGCACCAATCCAATTAATGTACAAAATTATAAACAAAAAACTAATTTAAAAAATTAACAAAGTTGATATCGCATATGAGGAACACATGGTTTCGAAATGATAAAAGTTCAAAATACACACGAGAAAAGCAACAACATAATTTATATACAAAATAATTAACGAAAAACAAATATTTAACAAAGCAACAAACTACAACCAATGAATTGCAGTTTATTGCCAGGGCTACAAATGTAAGCGGGCGCCCAACATTTCTCCTTAAATTGGACAGAAAGAGACAAAACAACATGAGATAAAACTATAAAAATGACAGATAAAATGATGAACTTAGATAAACAGTTATCAAAGGAACCAGGATAACAATACAAAATATGTACGTATTTACATAAATGTTCCAGTAACAACCGAAGAAGGTGTACAATTATAATTTGTAAAAACGTAGGTCTAACAGGATAAACTGTAAACTCATTTAGTGTATTCTGAAATGTTAAAATATCAGCTCGTAGTTTACGTACATTTAAGGTGCATACTATGTTTACTTATTAGGTAGTACACGGTACATGTTCATATACACTACTGTTAAGACATCGTTTCTTGTAGTGTCGTTCTACTTGTTTCAAAAGTAAATAATATTGTTTCCCTTAAACTATTTAACAATCAATGGCATTGAAATTATCTTACCTGATAGAGGTGTTGATCGACATAATAATGGCTCATTTATTTCACCTAGTTTGCTTTTAAATTACAAAAGTAAGCATTTTATACACAAGTGTGGTTTAATTGTTGAACAAGATGACACATAATCGATATTTGTTAGACGCACAACAAAGCACTGTAATTTGATACATATTCTTTCAATTTAGTTTTAAAAGGGGATTTCTAAAGGAATACATCTAATTTTGACACTACCAAAAGTTGTTATATATTATGCATTTATCTATTTATACCACCAAATAAAACAAATGTATTTCCTGCAGAAGTCAGAAATATCACAGGTGTTTCCATTTGTTTCGTTAATTGGTATAATTGATTTGACTTTGCAATGTTTATTTGACTTTCTCCTTTTTTGAACTAAAGTACGAGTTCGATATTATTATATACACACCTAGTCTCGTGTATACGTAATTATCCAACTCGACAGTAAAATTTAATGTCTCGAGTGAATAAATTCGTATTACACTTGATACAGTGGTACAATATATATATATAATATATCATCTCAACAAGTCAATAATTGTATAAGTTGTTTGATCACGCTGTCATATTTTTTGTCTATTGTTTTTTATCTTGAATATTTGTTAATTCTTTTTATCCAATAATCACAACATTACTGTTTTACTTGAAATACAGTAGAACATGTAGGAAACTATATCATTTTTTTTTTCCGTGTTCTTAGTGTTATGAGCAACATCTTTGATTATTTTGACAACTACATGCTGGATGACGTCAGCAGAGCGAAATAATCAGATTTCAGTTTTTTTCACATGTGAAACTATCGGTTTTATTCACTGGAAAACCATGGTAATTATAACAACCATGAAAAAAATACGTTACATAAATTTTTCAAAGGTATGATAGAAAAAAAATAAAAAATAGAAACAGAAATTACCAACTCAAGGTTACCATATGGTCTTGAGAAGTTAACAAAGCCGTATCGCATATTACCAATAAATGGTTTTCGAAATCATAAATGGTTTCGAAAGTTATAAAAGTAAAAACATACCCACGAGAAAAGCACCAATCCAATTAATGTACAAAATTATAAACAAAAAACTAATTTAAAAAATTAACAAAGTTGATATCGCATATGAGGAACACATGGTTTCGAAATGATAAAAGTTCAAAATACACACGAGAAAAGCAACAACATAATTTATATACAAAATAATTAACGAAAAACAAATATTTAACAAAGCAACAAACTACAACCAATGAATTGCAGTTTATTGCCAGGGCTACAAATGTAAGCGGGCGCCCAACATTTCTCCTTAAATTGGACAAAACAACATGAGATAAAACTATAAAATGACAGATAAAATGATGAACTTAGATAAACAGTTATCAAAGGAACCAGGATAACAATACAAAATATGTACGTATTTACATAAATGTTCCAGTAACAACCGAAGAAGGTGTACAATTATAATTTGTAAAAACGTAGGTCTAACAGGATAAACTGTAAACTCATTTAGTGTATTCTGAAATGTTAAAATATCAGCTCGTAGTTTACGTACATTTAAGGTGCATACTATGTTTACTTATTAGGTAGTACACGGTACATGTTCATATACACTACTGTTAAGACATCGTTTCTTGTAGTGTCGTTCTACTTGTTTCAAAAGTAAATAATATTGTTTCCCTTAAACTATTTAACAATCAATGGCATTGAAATTATCTTACCTGATAGAGGTGTTGATCGACATAATAATGGCTCATTTATTTCACCTAGTTTGCTTTTAAATTACAAAAGTAAGCATTTTATACACAAGTGTGGTTTAATTGTTGAACAAGATGACACATAATCGATATTTGTTAGACGCACAACAAAGCACTGTAATTTGATACATATTCTTTCAATTTAGTTTTAAAAGGGGATTTCTAAAGGAATACATCTAATTTTGACACTACCAAAAGTTGTTATATATTATGCATTTATCTATTTATACCACCAAATAAAACAAATGTATTTCCTGCAGAAGTCAGAAATATCACAGGTGTTTCCATTTGTTTCGTTAATTGGTATAATTGATTTGACTTTGCAATGTTTATTTGACTTTCTCTTTTTTGAACTAAAGTACGAGTTCGATATTATTATATACACTTTTTGGTTTTCTTAAGTACAGAAATTTCACTTTGTCAATACCATAAATTGATTGACAATGTATAATGAATATATATTCAACAACTAAGAATATAGAAACTTGTTTTTTTTTAAAAATAATGTATCTTTAAAGTCGTATGAAACGAGGGACTGGTGGAAAATAATGTTTATCCAATTTTTGAACCAATGCATGTGTATTTCATAAACTTAGTATTCGGTGCACGATATTATCATTTTTTTACGCAAACATATCGTATCTTGAGAATATCTAGTCTAAAAAAACAAATTCAAAGTTGATTGAACAAAAATGTTCAGCAAAGAAGCAACAATTACCAAACTGGTCAATTGACGCCATAAGGAGTTATTGCCCTTTAAAGTAAATTTTTTTGTATTGTTTTGTAATCGTTTATGAAAGTCTCCTGAAACAATTGAGAATTTCGTGAAAGGCTACGAGTCGATGGACGCGTAACAAATTGTCAGACTGGCGATCGCATTGCAGTATGTGACCCAATACCAAATCCTTTGCCGAAAACTTCATTCATAAGTAGATACAAAGCAGTGGTACTCCATCGAGGTCAAGTTGATACCCCTACAAACATTACATGCAATAAATGTCTACAAGCGGGACATAAATCTTATGAATGCCCACACGATTGGGTGTGTCGAACATGTGGTGGCAGCGGTCAAAAAGCAAGCTATTGCACTATTTGCCCGCCCAAATGATTGGGTATGTCAGACATGTGGGAAGTCTGGTCATACAGCAAAATACTGCAATGCAGACTCTGATTCTTCTAGTGAAGATAGGCAATCTGAATCAGAATCAGATTCAGACATTCCTACACATCCAGAAAGCTGTCAAAAGAATGCGTCAGAAACAACCCAAGCAGCTGATGCAGAAAAAAAACCGCCCAGCTTCTATTTTCAACAAACAGGCAAGCACAAATCTTAATGTTCATTTAAACCTAAGTGAAAAAAAGGCAAAACAACATGTCAAAAAAGCTAAACGAGCAAAAAATAAAAAGGACAAACAAAATTCAAATAAAGATCAGCCGAGCATGGAACGTTTCCTATCAGAAGCCTTTAAAACTCCATCAAATAAAACCAATGAAGAGAAAAAAAAACACGCACTTAACAAACAGCAAGTACTGATGAGCTTCACAAGAGAGAAGAACCTGTAAAAAAAACAAAATCCTAAGCTCATCTCAATTATAACCATCAACTACAAATCTTCATGTTTTTTTATATTGTATACATTGTATATATATCTTTGTTTACTTTGTATTATAAACATAGACTGTGTTTATCAAGTGAACAAAATTGTAATTTTTGAATATGATGTCTATATTGTAGATAGCATACTTTCAAAAGAGAAAGTCAGAATAGTTGTTTATTTAAAAAATGTAGTAAATACAGCATATATAAAATTATTTGTAAATGAAAAATGTATAGACTATGAATTTAAAGGTGGTAAATCTGCTTGGATAAAAAAAAATGTGTTCCATGCACATCTAAAACAAATGAAAATTGCTTAATTGGTTGGAGCACTTAATTAATGAACTGCAGCGTTCAAAGGCACACTTTAATCCTTTGTCAAAAGATATTCTTGGAATCAAGTAAAGACAATCTTCAGATGTTCTTTTTTTCGGGATATGAACATTCTACTACACAGTTATTTTTGATGAACTTCAGAGAAACAGCCAAAAATATCCTACTGTTCTTGAACTTTAATATCACACACTTTTTCGTTGTACACATATTTCCAGAATTAAGCACTTCAAGTAAAGCCATTTGGCTAACATCATTCTGTGGTACGATTAATTCCATATCTGTAAAAGAAAAAGTTGTGAACACAAAAGAACCACCTGCGCTATCAAAATTACAGTAAATGACAATGTTAATGTTTACAAAATACCAGACGTTTTCGGAAAGTCAGTAATGAAACTAAAAATAGAAATTAACTTTACCTGTGCTATTTATAGGTCTAAAAATAACAACGTGTTTATCTGGGTCAAGATACATAGAACAGGTTTATACATTTTGCTAGATTTAAATAAATTGTTTAAGAGATTAACAATTGAACTTCTTTAATACTATAATGAAAACAAAAAACTTCCACATTTGCTCACTTAATTGTCAAGGTTTAGCGAGAAAGGAAAAACGCTTTAGATTATTATCTTGGTTTTAACAACAGAAATGCCACATTTTAATGGCATTACATGTGTAGAAACCCACTTGTCAAAAGATATGATAAAGCTAATTAACAATGATATCTATGGTAAACATCTTCATAGCCTAGGCACAACAAATTCAAGGGGAGTTTCTTACTTTATTCATAAATCACTAGACTTTAAATTAATTAATGAATTTTGCGATAAAGAAGGGAGAATTATTATAATCAATATAGAAATTCGATATAAGATTTTTACCTTAGTAAACTTGTATGCACCTAATGAATGCAAGAAACCAATTTTACAAAAAAAGTAAGTAAATTATTGAAGAACACACTCTTGGTGCTCTAATAGTAGGGGGAGATATGAATGATCTACTCTCAACTTTAGATACAAAGAATAATAAACTACATAACAAGTTAAAAAAGCCAGTCAATGGTTTAAAACAATTAATTAAAACACATAAATTGATAGACATTTGGAGACAATTAAATAAAGACAAAAAACAATTCACATGGAAAAGAAAAAATCTACAAATGAAGCTAGTAGAATAGACTTTTTTTTATAATATGCACACAAGCACGCATAAACACCGTATCTGCTGATATCAGGCCTGCACAAATTTCATTCACAGACCACCTGGCTATTTCGCTTAAATTAGACATATATGCAAACAATCGGGGTAAAGGATATTTTAAAATGAATAACAGTATATTGACTGATACTCAGTACAATAAACTAATAAATAAGTTAATTGAAAAGTATGAGCAACATTTTAATCTTACAAATGTCCTAAATCAGTGGGACCTGCTAAAAACTGACATAAGAGAGTCTACTATTCAATACTGTAAGTCAAAAGCCAAAGAAAGGAAAAATAATATTTTAATAATGGAAAACAAACTAAATCTTTTAAATGAAAGATTAGACAAATTACCTGATAGGAAAAATAATGAACTTTTTAATCAAATAAACAATTTAGAAACAGATTTAGAAGAGATATACTCTTTTAAAGCCAAAGTAGCCCAAGTTAGATCAAGAAAAAAATGGGTTGAGGAAGGGGGAAAAATACTAAGTTCTTTTTATCCCTAGAAAAGAATAGACAGGCTAAAAAATCTATTAATAAATTAATGACCAAAACCGGTGAGGGTACTGTTGATCAAAGTGAAATTTTAGATGTAAGTAAAGAGTATTTTAAATCTCTGTACAAAAGTACATGTCCCGAAACTAAAAATTTTAAGACATACATAGAAAATACCCCCATTTATCATTCTTTAAATCCTTGTGAAAGCCAACAACAAATGAACAAGTGGATGGTAAATTAACTTTAGAAGAGCTAACATCTTCTATTTATAATATGAAACTAAATAAGACTCCAGGCAAAGATGGCTTAACAGTTGAGTTTTATCGACAATTTTTGCCAAATTTAAAATATATTGTATTGAATGTTTCTAACACATGTTGTGATAAGGAAACTTTATCTCATACCCAAAAGATGGGGATAATATCATTGATTTAAAAAAAATGACCCTTTGTCCTTAGAAAATTACCGTCCAATTACTTTATTGAATACTGATGTAAAACTTATTACATATACTTTAGCACAAAGACTAAAAAAAATATTACCCCTAATTATACATAGAGATCAAAATGGTTACGTTAAAAATCGATATATAGGATTCAACATACGCCAAATTCAAGATATTATAGATTATGCTGAAAACTTTAATTTTGATGGAGCTATACTATTTATCGACTTTTCTAAAGCGGTTGATTCACTCGAATAGGACTTTATGCTGGAATCATTAAAAAAAATTGGATTTAAGTCTTTTCAAAAGTGGGTCAAAACACTTTACTATGATATACAAGGATGTATTTTAAATAACGGGTGGATATCTAAAACCTTCGGGATTCAACGGGGAAGTTTGGAGAAAATAATTTAATATTTAAAATGAATCTTAATACTACATGTCACTAGAAAACCTTAAAAACTTACATACATTTTACTTTGAAATTTTGAAATGTTGGATTAAAAATGGAGGAGGAAAGACAAAAATACCTGATAATTATAGAGATATAAGAAAGCAAGTTATTTGGGGAAACCAATATATAAAAACCATTTGGTTAAAGTTTATATTATAGTCATTGGGTAAAGGAAAAGATCATTTTGTTAATGATGTAATTGATGATAAAGGAAAAATTTCTCATAAAATATTAGATAAACTTAAAAAGAAGCAAAATTGGATCGCCGAAATATGTTCTCTTCGGAAAGCTTTACCCAAAAGTTGGATCCAAAACATAAAGAGCAATACATCAAAACATACTAAAATCAACATAACACAAGACATTAAAATGTTTAGAAATGGATTGTATTACAATCTAGACAAAATTAAGTTTAAAGAATTTTAATATATTATAATCAGGTCAAATAAAGAGCTTCCAGTAGATTTTTGCTCATGGGAAAACCAACTATCAGGTGAAAATGTTATATATTTCATTAAGAAAATTTTATCTTTTACCTTTCTTTTTTTAAAAGATAATAGATTAAAAATGTTTAGATGGAAACAACTGCATAATATTTTAGCTATTAACCATAATCTGTATCGCTGGAAGGTAGTTAATAGTTAAAATTGTGAACAATGTTTTAAATCTGATAGCTATACTAATTTTTTCTTTGAATGCATATGGGTAAAAAATTATTGGACATATATATGTATCTTAATATTGGTCAACATGTGTTTTTGTCTGAAAAAAATCTTGTAGTAGGGTACAAAATTGAAGATGTGGATTATTATGTACTTAATCATATTATAACAATTGTTTGCTTTGTGATTTATAAATGCTTTTATTTATCAGAAAAGAGAACCAAATATGTGAATATGATGTCAGTCATAAAAAACGGAATTGATATACAAATTTTATATCATCCGGAAAATTCCTCTTTGAGAAAATTTCAAAGAAAAGTTTTAGAAAATTGATTCTCTGTCTGTCATGATTTTGTTTTTGATTGACCTACATTTTTGAGAATCACAAAAATTTCATTGAAATAAAAAGAAGACAAATTTCTAACAAAATTGCTTTTTAATTTTTTGTTTGAATATCAGATATAGTATATTATTCAATGTTTAGTGTATTTGAATGATAAGACACTATCTAAAAACTATCATAATTCAATTATACTGACCTCTTGATCCGATCGAAACCATGTTCTTTCACTTTCGATTAATTCAAAACTAAAAACTAAACAAAAGAAGGTCTAAGTTCCGTGATCTTTTTCATTGTAGAGTAAAGTACATGTTGTAGACAGCTATTACTCTGTTAATTGTAACTAACACGCAGCACTACATGTATGTAATATAAAGTTATAAAAAGATTGCCAATGAAATCCCTTGGTTTTATTGGTAATTAACCATACAGGGCAGAACCTTATTGCCGTTGTTGTAACATTAAGGGGATTTGTTAACAACTATTATAGTAAAATAAAGTATCTGAAGTTGTAAAGAAAAAAAAAAGAAACAATTGAGACAAATTTCACCAAGCTTGGCCACAATCAGCATTAGTGTATCAAGTTTATAAAAAATTACGGTAACCCTGCCTGCCAACTAACATGGCGGACATGGCTCTAAAACTCAAGCACAAGTATAACAGTTACATCAATTGTAAATAAAAATATCAGGTGAATGACACAGGCTCCTTGGAACCTCTAGTTTGTTTCAAAGGTTCAAGTCTGAGAATTTTATAAAGATTTTTCTAGAAAATCTCTCTGGAAGCAACAAAAACATTTGAAATCGTTTATATCCTTTTATAATCAAAATACATCGTGTGAAGTATGAAGTGAATATTATGGTCTTGTTTGTCCAATCCCAGATGTCTGGAAGAAAACAATTTCAGATTATGGTAGATTAGATAATATTGAAAATGATATTGTAGAAAAACTCAAAAACGATTAAAAAAAAAACCATGTAAATATTTTTATCAGTTATTTCTAGAAAATATAAAAGAAAATCCTTTAAGATCACAAAATAAATGGTCTGATGATTTATGTGTTAAGATTGATGATTGGGGGAAAATCTATTCGATGGCATTTCAAGCAACAAAAAACACTAAACTGCAAACTTTTCAATTCTGGTTAGTACATAGAATTGTATACACAAACTTTATTCTTTATAATTGTGGTTTAATAGAAACAGAAATGTGCACTTTCTGCACTGAAACCAAAGAAAGCTTATTGCATATTTTTTGGAAATGTATATATAGCAAAAATATTTGGATAGCACTCCTAGATTTATTATTAAAATGTAGATTTAGCCTAAAACATATAGAGGCAATAGATGTTATGTTTGGTATTGGGGAAATTTTTGACCCATATAATTTAGTACAACATATAATGTTGATTTTAAAATTTTATATTTAAAGCTGTTAAAACTCAGGAGAAAAACCTTCTGTGAAAGATAGAATTGCAAATTTGAAATACTGTATAAGGATATAACACACAGGAAATTTCTTATCGCCTACACAAAAAGAATATATAAATATAATAACTGATAAGAACATTTATATTTATATTTTGTTGTATGTCTTGCTATTTAGAGTTGTCATATGATAATAATAATATCTTTAAGACCATACTTGAAACTGTACATGTGTGTAATACTGCTTGATTGTTTTCTGTCTTTATGTAAAAAACTAAACAAATTACAAAAATAAAAGTATGAAGTCTACAATACTTCCATAATAATACTACTTTATTTTTACATTTCAATACTAGTTTGTCTAAATTTGATTGATATGCATCAGCTGTAGACTTTTGTTAGACTAATGATTGAAAAAAATCATCATTACACAAGCATTAAATGCGAAGGCACAATCTGTCCGTTGATTTTAGATATTGTAGTATACATTTGGCAATTACTTTGTTGCAAGATATTATTTGAACTTTGTCTTACTACAACTATAATGTTATCCTCAAATTAATACACTTAAAAGTAGGAGTTCATATAATTTTTATATTCGGTAAATAAAGATGGATGATATTCTTTCCATTGACTATTAAAACTTTCCCTGATTGCATCCCATAATAATATCCTTCAGAACTAGAAACTACCAAAAGAACAGATACGATGTCCTTCGCCTCAATTTTAAAATTATACCTCGCATTTTACCAGCATTTAAGACAAATGAAACGTTTAAATTAAAAGTTATAAAATTATCCTTTTTTAGCAACAATACACCAATTTTATCTGCATATCGGATACACATCCCCACGTACTTAGGCATTCGATATATAAAAGCTTGCAGCTGATTTTTAAACTTTATGAATTGTTATAATTGTTTCAAGAGAATTTTGTTGAACATAATCCGTATTAACTTCTCAAATAATACAAGATGATCTTGACGATAGATTACAGGTTCTAGTGTTGTGTGTCGTCTTTATACCACGATATAGTGATCTCTAGTGTTCTTTTGTTTGTCTTTGTCTGTTTTAACCTTTGTTTCCATGTTTTGTAATATGCTTTTTGCTTGACTTGGTATATAAACTCCTCCATTGTCTATTGTGCTATGGTTATCTCAATAATTGTTATATATTTTTCTGATGTGTTTTGCCTTTAGTTTGTGTACATGCTATTTTGTGATTCATTGTTGTAATAGTGTATTAATTCTGTAGTGATAAGGATTAAAAAAGCTTAACTGCTGTACGCCAAATATAGCCGCTCACTGTTGTCAAAATCATAACATTATATGCAAATGTCAACCAAGTAACATGTTTATTTAGCTATAAAATCAGGTTAAACCCACAATAAAAAAACATGAGAAAATGCCTGTACAAAGTCAGGACTATGGCAGTTGTTTTCCATTTGTTTGATGTCTTTGAGCCTTTTATTACGCCATTTGATAAGGGACTTTCCGTCCCATATTTTCCTATGAGATCGCTTGTTATTTTACTTTTCTACTTTGATTATTTTGTACCTGTAATGTCGGGATTGTTATTTTTTTGTAATTTTGACAAGTTGAAAAAAATAGTGGTCATCTGTGCAACAGACATGTCATTACGGCCAACAAACGATCTGTTAATACCATTTACAAAATGATTTACACGTGACTGACTTTAAATTTACAAATGTTGCTCAGACACCTGTCATAGAATTAGCGAACATGACGTGTATTTTGTTTAGTTGTCTATGCAAGTCAGAGAACTGATGGTTGTAATGTTGTTTGGTTTTTAAAAAAAAGCTTGACACAACTCACTACTGGCATTTTGTTGGTAAAGTTGAACTACCCCTTTTTGAAATAGAAATTGATAGTTTTGTTAAAACTGTTAGCTCTTGTCAAGTATCAACCTTTCTAACTTCAAATTAGTTTAGTTAGCAGGTCTTGGAGATTCTTTTTTTAACTCTCATCAGATCTTTCAAAAAACAGTAAAATTCAGTGGTTTATGAATTACTATATACGTTGAACCACAAACGTCAAAATCAATCAATGGCGTAGTGGAATTGACAATTTTTGGATTCTCATAAATTCTATGTATAACTTTTGAACTAGTTTGAATCTCGGTCTATTTCTGTAATTTATTCTTACATACTTTTGATTTTTTAACTCTGTATGCGTACATTGCCTATGAAAAAAAATTTAAAATTGTTTGTATGCACATTGAACAACAAATTTATGTGACGTATATAATTTTTCTAACGTCAGACACTCAAATCAATCCATGTGTTCTTAGACAGTAGATGTTATTGTGTCCTGTTAAATTGTTCCCTTTAAAAAGTTTTGGATTCTCATATATTCTATGTATAATTTTTGGACTAGTTTGAATCTCGGTCTATTTCTGTAATTTATTCTTACATACTTTTGATTTTTTAACCCTGTATGCGTACATTGCCTATGTAAATTTTAAAATTGTTTGTATGCACATTGAACGACAAATTTATGTTACGTATATAATTTTTCTGACGTCGGACACTCGAGTAGATCCATGTGTTCGTGGATAGGTTTTTGTGTCCTGTTAAATTGTTCCTTTTAAAAGTTTTGGATTCTCATAAATTCTATGTATAACTTTTGGACTAGTTTGATTTCTGTAATTTATTCTTACATACTTTTGATTTTTTAACCCTGTCTGCGCTCATTGCCTATGTAAAATTTAAAATTGTTTATAATCCAGGTACTTTTGATAACTATTGTATGCACATTGAACGACAAATTTATGTGACGTATATAATTTTTCTGACGTCAGACACTCAAATCAATCCATGTGTTCGTAGATAGTAGATGTTGTTGTGTCCTGTTAAATTGTTATACGATGATGACTGATGTTCCCATATTTTGACTATTTTATTGATTGTGACTGTTTATTTAACGCATCATGTAAATGTAACGGAATTTGATGAGACTGTTATTAAAGTGAGAGGGTTAGCGCTATAGAACCAGGTTTAATCCACCATTTTCTACATTTGAAAATGCCTGTACCAAGTCAGGAATATGACAGTTCTTGTCCATTCGTTTTTGATGCGTTTTGTTTTTTGATTTTGCCATGTGATTATGGACTTTCCAAATTGATTTTCCTCTGAGTTCAGTATTTTTGTGATTTTACTTTTTATTTGATATTGCATTTTCCCTTATATTGAAACTGTTGAAAGAAAACGGTCGGTTAAACCTCAAATAACTGCTGGGCTTTAATGTTATTGTGTTGTAGCCTTTTAATGCAAACCTACTGTTTATGTTACATTTTTATCTAAACTAAATAAACTTTTGACAAGCCATTTTTTCTCCAGATATCCACATTCATTCGTTCTGATTTTGTTTAAGTTTAAATATGTAATTCGTTTCAAATTATATTTGATAGAGACATTTAATTAAGTTAAATTATGTTCAGAACATGACTAAAATCATCTGTTGTTTTTCTTGATTTTTTTTTTATATTGCTAAGATAATTGCAATCGTTAAAACGACTAGAACACATTATTTGCTTATTATAAATAATTTTAGATTGCTAAATAGTATAATAAATAGTGAAACGTGTCTGTCATGGTTATAACCTATCCAATCGTGGGATTACCTCAATTAAGTTGTAAGATTAACTTAAAGCTATGAGTGAGTACATTCCAAAATTAATGAAAAACTGGCAAAAACATCAGTAGCTCTAATACATTGTATGCGTCCATTTGATGTGAAAATAAGATCTCTCTAAGTTAAGGAAACCCTCCGTTCAACATACCTTTTCAGAGTCAGATCAAAATTTCCGATGACCATCATTTCTGAACTTACAACTAATTTTTTTTATTAGCATTGACAATTAAGAAATGTATCTTAATCCTGCAAAGTTTTGGTTTACTGTCAGATTAGGGTGTGAATACAATGTTAAAGTATTATTTTTGACTCAATATGACCGAATATACATTGATGTCAAAATGTACTTCTAGGTCAGTTTAATTTGTTCAATAGCCAGCTTCACTCTTTTTTTTTACTGGCGTAAAAATACATATTTTTTTTATTTTTTTTTTGAAATAAAAATGAAAATTATCTCTTTCATGCAAAGATAAACATTTGTTCTTAATTTCCATTAAAGTTGCATTTTTCTTGTTTTATAAAGTTTATTAGTTCTGCAAATTTTTTTAAGGTTTCAAATGTGGTAGACTGAGACATCAGTGAAGACACAGTCATCATACACATACAGATATGAAGAAAAAATGTGAACCATGCATATCATACAAGTATTAACAAATAAATGTAAAACATTTATTTTTCATAGATAAATTATGAAGTTTACGAGAAACTTTGGTTGAAAACATATCATTAACTCTTAAAAACACAGGAAAGAAATGGAATCATGAAATTGGATAAGTTATCTATCAGCTGGAAGATTTGTAAATGATTTTAGAGGGGAGCGAAAGATACCAGAGTAACAGTCAAAAGCATAGATCGAAAATCAACTGACATGCAATGGCTAAAATGAAAATAGACAATCAGACAAAAAATAATACACAAGACACAGCATAGATAACTAAAGTCTAACAGGGCCGTAGGACGGTTTTGTCAAAAGGGGGTGCGATGGTGGTGGGTGTAAGAGGGGCACACACTCCTACAGGTTAGATTTTGTTTTGAAAATGGGGAAGCCAATTTCAGGGTTTAATGTGTTTTCAAAACGTTAAATACATGATTATCCATACTCTTCCAATAAGCTTTTAAACGGTTAATAGGCTGATATTTAATTGAAGAACACGTATACACCATTGATCGCACTGGAGGTACTTTTTATTTCAACATATTAAATCAATATATAACAGTGGTACCTTTCAAAGTTAACATTAAATTTTCATATATATGATAAAAACAATGCACACATCACTGTTTCTCCGTAACTATTTCGGATAAAATATATCATTTTTATATACACATACACCTACTGGCATTTTATCATGATCTTTTTGGAGATTTAAAAAAAACATGGCTTCATGTGTCTTTCAAGTTTACTTTTATTATGCACACATAATGTGTTGATAATAAAAATAAACTCAATAAGACGAATTCCATGAATGACGTACGTGTATCTTATAATAATATGATGGATTATAAAAAAAATTCAAGCAGCTTAATAAGCATCTATCAAAATCCTAAAAAAAAACATAGTTGATTCTCTCCGAAAATTTCTCAATTTAAGATTATGTCCTTTGAAATTCTACTGTGCTTTAAGGTTAAGGCTTAACCTATTATTTTATTTGACATATAGAGCTGTAAGAAAGAAGTTCCTGTTCTTTTGAGAAGTAGTTTACGTTGCCCGTTCTAAATAACCTTTTTTTGTGTACATTTAGTAGATAGGGGATTGTGACCGTCTTCGTACCATATTAAATCTTTTTTTTCCAACACGTTCTATGTGATAGAAAGATTAAGCTATTTTGAATTGTATGTCAATGTCACATCTAGTAAAATAATACGGCGTGTTGGTGTATTTATTGACGCATTGATCTCGAGGCTGCCTTTTAAATATACAATTCCTTGACCCCAATAAACAATTTTGAGATTAGGAGAATCTTCACTACACGATTACCATACGTACTTCTTTGCATAGATTGCAAATATGAATTGGCAGTTCTAATGTAATTTGTGTATTTTATAGATAATAAAATTGAGAATGGAAATGGAGAATGTGTCAAAGAAACAACAACCCGAACATAGAACAGACAATAGTAGAATGCCACCCATAGTTCTTCAATGCAGCGAGAAATTCCCGCACCCGGAAGCGTCCTTCAGCTGGCCCATAAACAAATATATATACAGTGAAACCTGGGTAAACCGAACCCTGATAAAACCGAATTTCAGTTTAAACCGAACAATTTTCAAAGTCCCACAAAATTTCCCTATCATTTAACGTTAATCTAACCTGAAAAAACCGAACCCTGTCAACACCGAATTCCGAATGCTTTTTGAAGGCTCGTTAGTAAATTTGTATCTAAAAATTACCTGCCAAAATCGATCAATACCAATCAAAACAATAAAATATTATTAATGATTTGCATGATTTATTTAAACAAACACATGATGGCAGAGTATCCCCGAGAGTATTTGAGGTTTAATGAACTTGTGAGTTGTTATTACGAACTAATTAGCATGTCTGTGTCCATGTATAAAGTGATTTTTTTTTGTAAAGAAACGTTAAACTGGTCAGCTACCCCCATCGCCGATAATGACAAGAAAGGAACTTTCACTCAGATCAATTAAATGCACCTTACTGAAATAATTAACGCCACAAAATCGTTATAACTGCCATTCTGTAGCTAAACTGTTTAATTAAATAATAGTTTTAAAGCCTTTCACTGGATTAAGAAGTCGTGCAACACAACAAGGTCAATGAATTTCGATTGCTGGATTCCCTTTAGAGGCCCTATATATTTGATTCGAATGCTCCCGAAGACGTCCGTTAGCTATTTAGCAACGATAAAGTCCGAGAATAAACTGGACCCTGCTGTTGTTTCACTGTTATCGTGTGCCGAAATATCAATCAGCGGGTGACCAGTTTAGTCCGAGAACTCGTGTGTACAATGACGTTCCCGATTCCACTACGGAATCGTCATTTGACAGTGACTGTGAATCTAAATTGGTCAGTGAATTAACGGATGAGAAAATAATTATAAAAAGCAAAATCGCTCCACGTTGGACATCTCCCTTTTTTAAACAAAAATGTAGCAAAACGTCTATCTTCATCTTCTTTAATTTATTTTTATATTTACATCTAAATCAACACAAAAATAAACTGTTGTCTGTTGTGTCACCTATTATCCCTTGTCAGTAAATGCCAAAATTATTTTGGTGTCGACTTCCGTTTACCTCTACAATCCGAACACCTGTGAAAACCGAACAAAACGTAAAGTCCCGTGGGTGTTCGGTTTGGACAGGTTTCACTGTACTAGTCAGTCAGTAATAATGGACGTCATACTAAAGATGATCTCTCAAACTGTATCATAGGTGTCCTATTTTGTGACAGAAAGATCACGGTAACCTTTCAGCGTGGAGGACAACTGCTCCTCCGTGCCTGAAAATTCTTCTAATATTTTTTTTATTTTTTTTTAAGAGGAGTGGCGATCGCAACACTAACCACCCACACGCGGCAGCCGTCGTGTTGCTCAAGTTATTACAAAATAAATAGTCTGTTTCGGTAAGTCACACTTGTGAAAAAAGGAACGGGATTGTAGTGACGATATACTGAATATAACTGGTATAACTTGTGAAACGGATATTCAATAACAGTCAACCATCTCGTGATGGCGTCTGTAAAAAATCACGAAGGACTGTTTTCAATAATCACCTTTTGAAACCCGTGGTTTAAAAGCTTCAATGTGAACAGCAATCCTCTATATCAAGGTTATCGTGATAGCAAATGCAAGACCGGTAATATCGTATCAATTGTATAAATTGGGAAATATATACTGCTTTTATATGCTGCTGGCGTGTTGCTTCAGTACTTGCAACCTTAGGCGTTACTGTTTGACGTGAAATTGACTGATCGGTGAATGATCGGTGACGGATGTTTGACTGATCGATGACTGATCGGTGATCGGTGACCCATAGGATCCGTCAGATAAGTCAAATAACCTATGTGAGAGTTACCGTGACAACGGTCATCGATCGATCAGTAATTCAAATTTATGCACGGATCGTACGGATACGTATATATTTCAAATTCTTATGTAAACCGAACTCAACAGTGTCGACGAAGACACCATAATTTACACATTAATTTGGTTGCAACAAAAAAGTAAAAATAGTATAACAGCTATATTAGAATAGATTCTTAATTAAAGCGTTAAACTGTTTGTGTTGATAAATAGTTTTGAGTTAAAAATTGTAAACATTAGAAACATATATAATACATAATAGTATTATATGTCTCAGTTAACATGAACTTCTACCTACGTAAATGCCGATAATCCGCCATTGGAGTTTTGAACTTTATATAGTTTAGAAAAGGTCGTTTTCATAAAACTAAAGGAATGTCAGATAAATCATATATAAATTTTATTCGCATTGTTTAAATCTACCAAAAACTTAGGCTCTTTTTCATTTAAAAAATGACACTGTTTTATTTGAAATCAGTTATTTCCAACAACTCGAGATAAATATTTTCATTAGAATTGAGATATAATAAGATTGAACATACTTCAACTTTTATTTTGTTGAACAAGAATGCAGTTATTGAATATTTTGATAAAAATTATCAACCCCCATACGATTTCAGTACTTTTTGTACATCAGGATTGGTTGTTCTTCATAAAATATGTTTACTTTAGGGAAACAGATATTAAACTTTTGTACACATTGCGTAAAATGCATTTTTTTCTCTCATATTTGAAAATATTGTAACTTCAATTGCAATCAGTGGCTATAAATTCCTTTTATTGACAAATTTTGTATAAAATTTGAATATTTGAAGAAGAAGTTTCTATTTACTTTTAATTTTGTTCAGAATGCAACCATTTCTTCATTTGAATGGAAATTATTGACCACAATTTGATTTTTTCACTGTATATAGTTTAAAATTAATGGTTGTTTATAAAATTTAAAGAATGTCAGAGAAATCATACAAAATTTATTTGCATTATTTAAAATATCCAAAATTGTTCTTCTTTTTATTGAAAATGATACTATTCTATTTGAAATAAGTTATTTTTACATCTGAAGACAAGTCTTTTAATTAGAATTTAGATACAATAAGATTTAGAATACTTCAAATTTTATTTTTGTGAAATAGGAATGCAGATATTACTTTATTTTAATACAAATCATTAACCGCCATATTTGTTAAGTACTTTTTGTACATCATGATTGTCTGTTCTTCATAAAATATGGGTTTTTTTTAGGAAAAAGATGCTAAATTTGTGAACGCGTTGCGTAAAATGCAAATTTTTCTTCTCATATTTGAAAATATTGTTACTTCAATTGCAATCAGTTGCTATAAATTCCTTTTTATGACAAATTTGGATAAAATTTGAATATTTGAAGAATAAGTATCTGTTTACTTTTAATTTTGTTGAACCAGAATGCAATCATTTCTTCATTTGAATGAAAATTATTGACCAACATTTGATTTTGTTACTGTTTATGGGTTAAAATTAATGGTTTTTTCATAAAAAAGAATGTCAGAGAAATCAACCCAAATTTTTTCGCATTATTTGAAATATCCAAAATCTTTTAATTAGAATTTAGATACAATAAGATTTAGAATCTTTAACTTTTATTTTTGTGAATAGGAATGCAGATATTACTTTATTTTGATACACATTATTAAACGCCATATTTTTTCAGTACTTTTTGTACATCAAGATTGGCTGTTCTTCATAAAATTTGCTTACTTTCAGGAAAAAGATATCAAATTTTTGTACGCTTTGCCTAAAATGCAAATATTTCTTCATTTTACTAAAAATTATTGACCACCATTGGATTTTTGTACTTTTAAGAGTTAAGAATAGTTTTTGTTTTCATGATATTAAAGTAGTGTGAGAGAAATCATACTAAAATTTTATTCGCATTGTTTAAAATAACCAAAATTAGTCTTCTTTTAATTAAAAATGATGCTATGTTATTTGAAATCAGTTATTTTTACCATCTTGAGACAAGTCATCTAATCAGAATTGAGATATACTGAGAATTTAAATACATAAACTTTTATTTTTGTGAAAAAAGAATGCAGTTGTTGATTTATTTTGATACAAATTATTAACAGTTATATGATTTCAGTACTATTTGTACATCAGGATTGGCTGTTCCTCATTAAATATGCTAACTTTAAGGAAAACGATTTTAAATTTGTGTACGCATTGCCTAAAATGCAAATATTTCTTCATTTTACTAAAAATCATTGACCGCCATTGGATTTTTTGTACTTTTTATAGTTTGGAATATTTTTTTTCATGAAATTAAAAGAGTGTCAGAGAAATCATACCAAAAATTTATTCGCATTGTTTAAAATAACAAAAAATAGTCTTCTTTTTATTAGAAATGATGCTATTTTATTTGAAATCAGTTATTTTTACCATTTTGAGACGAGTCTTCTGATCAGAATTGAGATATAATGAGAATTAAAATACTTAAACTTTTATTTTTGTGGAATAAGAATGCAGTTATTGATTTATTTGATACACATTATTAACCGTCATATCATTTCAGTACTTTTTGTACATCAGGATTGGCTGTTCTTCATAAAATATGCCTACTTTAACCCTTTCCCTTTCACACCGGTACAGCTTACCGGTGAAGCCAATTTCAAGAATTTTTGGGTGCATTTAGACTTGTTCCGTCGCCATTTGCTGACGTACAGATGTGGTCAAGGGCTCAAATTAATCCTCAGATAACCAGCAATGCGATTTAAGGTGTATCAAACCTCTATCATTATTAGTTAATAAACAAGTCGCCCCTTACTGATGTGTAATCCTTCTGTAAAAACCATTTATTTTTCTTCGAATTTTGAGGAAAATTCTCAAAAAGAAGGGCAAAGAAAACTGCTCTTTTAAGAGGATCTATGACTTTTCTCAATAACTGTGCAGCGAGTTTTTGAAGAATAGTATTAAACTAATAGTTCTAACTTGTACACTAGTTGCAAATGTAATTTTTATTGTAGCAGCGCAATCACAAACTTGAAATGCGCAAAAAATCCGAAGTCATTTCTAAAAGATATTACGAGAAAAGAGACAAAAACCACTAAAATATTCTAAATTATTTTGGCAAAGTTGAAATAGATGTAACAAAACATGGTTTCGTAAGTGTTGCAGTGTGCTAAAGTTGAAAACAGTTTTGTTTGAATAAAGGAACATGTATATTTCAATGAAAAAATGACATTTTAAAGAGTGGATTCCTCCCAGATTTGCGTAAAAATCATGCATTTGGCAACAAAAAAATATCATCTGAACACATAATTCCAAAAAGAAAACAAACTGGGGGAGAATCTTTATATTATTTTTTTTTTTAATTTCTTCCGTAGTAGTAGACTTAAGTACTTAAATTTCAATAAAATCATTACAATGTCAGTGGCGCAGGGGTACGATGATCTATCCCAAGGCGCAAAGATTGAGAGTTCGAATCTCACTGCCGGAGGTGGAAAAACAATTTCCTATATTAAATGTAACTTAACTTAACTTAACTTAACTTTACTTTCAATTTCAAAAAGAAAACCTACGGAATTTTTTTAAAAGAATGTGTGTGCCAAATTACCCCCCCCCCTTTTTACCCCCTTTGCTCCATCTGGCTGGGTCAAGGGTGTCCCAGATCAAGCTAGCATTGGTAATTCAATGAATTTTTCCTTGTAAAAACAAAGTTTAGGTTGCTGATTGATTGAACACGAATTAGACAAATAACTAGGGTCCAATTTTGAAATCGGACAAAATTGCCGTCTAAAATCAGTTATTTTGAATGTTACGGACATCTATATTTCAAGGCCTATAGCACTTTATGCGTCTATTTATACCACTATGATAACTTATATGGCTTCAATAGACTCGAGGAATTGTGTTTCCACCAAAACCTGACCCTATTAGCCCACCAATATGTCTCTGCATGACTTTTTGCCCAAGGATTTCGTATTTTTTCACCTTTTCTCCAACAGTCACGTGATTTTGGGAAATATACCACGTGACCAAAAAATGACGAATTATCTTCAAACTTAATTTTTTGAAATATTTTACCAATTATCTTTCATTTGAGCCCAACATGGCATGTGTATGACCATTGATGCGAATGCAGTATTCATTTAAACTTCAATAATGTCTTTTCGATAAGTAAAGGTCTAAAATGCCTGAAAGGGAAAGGGTTAAGGAAAAAGATATTAAATTTTTGTACGCGTTGCCTAAAATGCAAATATTTCATTTTTACTAAAAATTATTGACCGCCATTGGATTTTTGTACTTTTTATAGATTAGAATAGTGTTTTTTCATAAAATTAAAAGAGTGTCAGAGAAATCATACTAAAATTCATTCGCCGTGTTTAAAATAACCAAAATTAGTCTTCTTTTTATAAGAAATGATGCTATTTTATTTGCAATCAGTTATTTTTACCATTTTGAGACAAGTCTTCTGATCCGAATTGAGATATAATGAGAATTAAAATACTTAAACTTTTATTTTTGTGGAATAAGAATGCAGTTATTGATTTATTTGATACACATTATTAACCGTCATATCATTTCAGTACTTTTTGTACATCAGGATTGGCTGTTCTTCATAAAATATGCCAACTTTAAGGAAAAAGATATTAAATTTTTGTACTCGTTGCCTAAAATGCAAATATTTCATTTTTACTAAAAATTATTGACCGCCATTGGATTTTTGTACTTTTTATAGATAAGAATAGTGTTTTTTTCATAAAATTATAAGAGTGTCAGAGAAATCATACTAAAATTTTATTCGCATTGTTTAAAATAACCAAAATTAGTCTTCTTTTTATTAGGAATGATGCTATTTTATTTGAAATCAGTTATTTTTACCTTTTTGAGACAAGTCTTTTGATCAGAATTGAGATATAATGAGAATTAAAATACATGAAATTAAAAGAGTGTAAGGGAAATCCTACTAAAATTTTATTCGCGTTGTTCAAAATATCCAAAATTAGTCTTCTTTTTATTAAAATTTTATATGCTTCGATTGTGACAGATATATAAAAAGTCCTTGATTATGATTAGTTTTTTTTAAAGAATTTTATCATGATAAAGATTCAAAATTTTTAAATATAGACTACATCTTTCATTAACTGATAATTTCATTTTGCTTTTCCCGAGTATGTTTGGAAAATAATAAATGTAGACACCGTTTTAGAACCCACCGGGTTTGAAAATGTATAACCTAAATAAAACAAAAAGACCATTCTTTAATAATAATATTTATGTTAGGTTTTATCTGTACATTTCTTTTCAATAAAACTTTGCTAAATTATTTTAATTAAAGCAATATGTATCATCATGATCATTGAACGCTCGATTTTCACTAGTCGCCATTTTAATTAACTAAACGAAACTAAGATTCCGTAATTTGTATTAGTTTATCATGTGACGTTTTACAGGTCATACAATAGTTATCAAAAGTACCAGGATTATAAACAATTTTAAAATTTACATAGGCAATGAGCGCATACAGGGTTAAAAAATCAAAAGTATGTAAGAATCCAAAACTTTAAAAGGAACAATACAACAGGACACAAAAACCTTTCTACGAACACATGGATTTATTTGAGTGTCTGACGTAACATTTACATAGGCAATGTACGCATAAATTTGTTGTTCAATGTGCATACAAACAATTTTAAAATTTTCATAGGCAATTTACGCATACAGGGTTAAAAAATCAAAAGTATGTAAGAATAAATTACAGAAATAGACCGAGATTCAAACTAGTTCAAAAGTTATACATAGAATTTATGAGAATCCAAAAATTGTTAATTCCACTACGCCATTGATTGATTTTGACGTTTGTGGTTCAACGTATATAGTAATTCATAATAGAAATATATCATAATGACATATTATAGACAAATATCATACTGACGGGATCTTTTAAAGTACAGAGTCACATTATAAGCACAAAAGACATACAAAGAGTCACATATACAAAACAAATCACCAAAAAATGAAAGCCAATACAAACACATTGACGAGATGTATAAGTACCGAGCCACGTCAAACGGATATCACATAAAACCATTCAACAGTAAAAGTAATCTTAATAATAGAACAAAAACAAATAAAAGAACAATAAAACATGTTGTTAAGATGATTCACAACATCAGTACGCAGAATCTATACATCAAGACCATCGTGTATTATTTGAGAAGTTGATACGGAATATTTATCAACAAGGTCTTGGTACCTTCCGATGAACTTTTTTAGAAAAAGGACGAGACGTTCTTTGACATACCCCTGGTCCATCAACTTTCTACTCAGACACTGATGACGTTTTACAAAGTCTGAGTAGGAGCTGCAAGCTCTTGAATATCGAATAAGTTGGGAAATATATATCCCATATGCAGGTGAAGTTGGTATATCTGCTTACCCTTCCGGAGCACCTGAGATCACCCCTAGTTTTTGGTGGGGTTCGTGTTGTTTATTCTTTAGTTTTCCATGTTGTGTCATGTGTACTATTGTTTTTCTGTTTGTCTTTTTCATTTTTAGCCATGGCGTTGTCAGTTTGTTTTAGATTTACGAGTTTGACTGTCCCTTTGGTGTCTTTCGTCCCTCTTCTACTAAGGTGGGGGAAATTTATAATTTCGAAATTAAAATCGTCTCGTTTGTCATAGATTCTGGTACTGAGAAGACTGTGTAAGTCAAATTCGAGATATAAGTCTAAAAATGAGGCGGAGGAAGCCGTGTCTGTTGTTTCTTTAATCTCGAGTTCTGGGGGATATATTAATGGAACCCAATCAGAAAAGTTCGGATTGTTTAAGGAAAGAACATCATCAATATATCTGAAAGTGAAATTAAATAATCTGGCTATATATAATAAAATGCTGTAAGTGTTGAGAATGACAATTGCGGAACAAACATGAACAAATTTAACTAAGACATTCTTTATTTTTTAATCTTATTTAACAATTTATTTGCCTCAGGACCTCAAGGTGAAAATAAAATTGTATATACCTTTCTTTCAGTATCGTACAAATAGGCATAACGCAATTTAAAAAAGTTACACTTGGATTGAATGAATCGCATAAAAGATCAAATAAACTCCTTTAAAACAGACCTACTCATATATTACCTGATTACTTCTTTACTTTTTACAACATATATACCGCATACAGCATTATCCAGTTACATCGCCATATTTCAAATTCACATATATATATTGGAAATATTTGCAGAAATTGCGACTGATTTCTTCTTGATTAATTTATTTAAGTACCATATGATAGTAATCGGCTGTTTATTGATAAAGAAAACGATTACGTACATGTCGGGGATAAACCAACGTACAGCTGTTCTGTCAGAGCCACAGCTAATTTCCTGGTAGGCAATCCTGTAGTATGGGTGAAAACCAGTAGTGATGGTTCCCGCGTGAAAATATCCGTGCTGGCCAATACTGAGTATGAACAAGCACATAACTATAATGTCCAATTACACACGAATAACTCGTATATGGCTTTCGAATTGAGTTTTCCAAAAGGTATGTATTTTTATATTATAAACACTAGCCTATATTGATAGGTGGTTAATAAATGGATCAAAAGAGCAACACAAATATATAGGTCACCGTGTTTGTTTTCGAGATATTTGCCATTGAAATTAAGCGGCAAAATGTTCTCCCTTGACTTTCATAGCTTTATCATTGACAAGTGTATGTCCTCAAAACCTATTAAAAAAATCTAAATTTTATAAGACTATAACAGACAGCTTATCATTATACATGAAAAAAGAATTATAAAAAGAAAAATACGGGTTACCGGGCAAAATTTGTTAAGGCATTCATATGGATAAAACAAAGGATTCTGAAAATCTAACCAAAATTCCAAAACATGACAAGCGAGCTTCTTTAAAGAGGCGTTGCAATGTGTACATCAGTTCATAGGAGAAAAACATCGTTTTTTATCGGCTTAAATAATTGTACTATAAGAAGAACATAACTGTTTTGTGAATTACATTTTAAATGCATTTTATATCATGATTTAGTTTTACCAAACCATCCCTTTTTAATACCTCAATGATACAATGTTTACATAATTTGTTCAACATCTTGTTACAAAATTCTTCCATATTTTTTAACGTTTGGATAATATAAATATACACTACATTTATTTTTTATTTTAACAGTTTCAATTAAGTATAATTATATACAATGTAGCTCTTACAATTTATTTCATTTTACTTTATTGGCATATATATCTCACTTAATAAAGATATTTGCATAACACAATTTTGATTGACATAGAGATCTGATTGCATCTTTATTATGAAATAGTATACAAATGTTGACCCAAGTGTTTTCCAAACTCTAAGATTGCTAAAACTCTAAATTTAGTATTCTTAAGTTTCATATACATTAATTGAGCGTTGACTGATATTTGTTACCATAGCGGGTAATATGCATGCATGGAGCGTTGTTTAATATTTGTTACTGTGTCAGTAAGTTTGCATGAACGGAGTTTTGTCAGACACTTGATAACGTATCAGGTATAAGCATGAACTTGGCATTGCCAGATATTATATACCGAACCTGGTTATAAACATGAACAAGGCGTTGTCTACCTTTGAAAGCATGAGGAGTATCGTAACTAGATAGGTAACGTGATTTGAGGAAGCCTGACTAGTAGCAATACAACTTTTTTAATGATAAAAAAAACAGTTGATAAGGCTCTTGTGTCCTTAAAAGCATTACTTTCTTGTCTGAATATATTTTTTTATTATTTAAAAAAGAAAAAGAAAGAAAATAAATAGTGCATTTTTATCAAAGGTTAAGCAAAAAAATCAAAAAAGGAAAGTAATCTGTAATATATCATTTTTTAAGGGATTTGCATTAAATTTTTTTAATACTTTTCGAGATATAAATATCGTTATCTGTCGACTTTTTGAGTTTGAACGTTTGTGATGAAGGTACATAAAGACAAAACACTGAAAATAACACCATGGGTGTTTTATGTGAAGCGAGATCTGCAATGGAGTATCATTAAGTTATAAATCATCAAATTGTTAATATATTCAGAGGTGAAAACCGAAGAAATAATAACCTTCCCTGTATCAGATTATTTCCCTTGGAATCATTAGAGATTTACCCTTCCGCTTACCCTTCCGGAGCACCTGAGATCACCCCTACTTTTTGGAGGGGTTCGTGTTGTTTATTCTTTAGTTATATATGTTGTGACATTTTTATTGTTTGTCTGTATGTCTTCTTTCATTTTCAGCCAGGCGTTGTCAGTTTATTTCGATTTATGAGTCTGACTGTCCCTCTGGTATCTTTTGTCCCTATTTTACATAACGTGTTATCATAATTAAATCATTACAGGAATCACTGAAGCCGATGATGGATTCCTCTACTGCGTCCAGTACAATAGATATCTGGGAGTCCTTGCCGAAAAAAAGGTGAAAATTAATGTTATAGGTAAGCTTAAGTCAATGGAGACAAAATATATAGTATTTTCCGAAAAAAGCGGAAAGTTATTGTTTAATGTGAGTCCGTCCACTGTGTTCAGAACGACACAACAGATAATATATTACTTGCCGAGAGACAGTTGGAAATTAATGCAATAGGTAGGCAAATGGATAGCTAACTTGTTAAATTGATTTCTCTTAGAAGAACATTGTCTTTAGATACAAATGTTAATTTGGTGAATTTGATTCCTGTGAGTGACTTAATAATGATACTTTTCACAATATACAGCTGGGGAATGAACTAATTAAGTCAAAGATTTACAAAACACAAAACACAAAGAAACAACAATTATTTCTAAAAACGCCAATTGGAACACTATCCTCAATTACAAAGGCTGACATTTTTTACAAAAAATATAAGATCGGGATTAAAATGTATGCAAAGGTATGCCAACCAGTTTTGGTATGTGTAGAAAGTAAAAACGGTTAATGTGAAGCAGAAATACAAAGTTCAGTTATGTTTATTTTCAAAGTACGTTTTCACCAACTCGCTACTCAAATATAGAGAAACAGGCAAATGAAAACTAAACTGCGTAACCAGAGTCATAAGACTAGAGTACACTGTTTCGTTGAGAAAAAAACAGCAAAAAAACATACGGATATGTATACATGTATGTTAACAATGATTGATGATAAATCAATATGGCAGCTTTTCTACAATTTGTTTTCCTTCAAATTATTTGATTGTCTATGATGAGTTGATGTCCATATGTTATAGCCTACAGTTTCACAGTATGCACAATATCGTTTATGTCACCAGTACGTCATTGTTTCTTTTTTTTTCATTAGCAAAGACAACAACAGCAGCACAAACAACCACACCAACACAAACAAACACACCAACACAAACAACCACACCAACACAAACAACCACCAGTATATCTAAGAACATTTGCATTGATGGACATGACATGTGTACACACTTGTTTCCTGGTGAATGTGAAGCTGCGATACATTTAATGGTTTTGTGTCCAGCAAGCTGTGGTATTTGCAGTAAGTAAATATGTATATTGCGCATAATGTGTATCAGCAATACAACATGGTTCATTCCTTTTGTAAATTTTCAGACTTATTTATTTTAATCAATACTGTTCAGTAGCTACATACCGTTCAAAACGAGGTCGAGGTTGATTTTTACCAATCTTCGTCATACATTATTTTGCACGGTCGGTTCAGAACGATGTTGATGTGTACAATTTTGTAAGATATGTTTTGATAAAAGAGAATGTTTCTTACCGATCTTTCTGGTTCATATTCGAATTGATGCGCTAGCAGTTCAATTGAAACATTGAAACAGTGTTGATACATAAGTTGTTATGATTATGACAAATATTTATCGAATAAGAGTATGGTCTAAAGGAAACGATGATATTCCTTCGGAAGGGGACGATAAATGGCTGACCTGTGTTAATAGAAAGCCATATATCTTGCACATAAAAGAAATCCTTTATGATTTCAAAAAAGAGCAAGTTAATACCGTTACAAGGCAGCACTGGCATCCGCATACTGAAAAGCGATTAATGTAAGTTGCAATAAGTTCGTTCTATGTTAATTGTTTAAATTAACGGCACCTAAAAATCCTCAAAACGTAACTAAATGGAAACCTCAAACACAATGACAGGAAAACTAACCAGAAGTTATAAAAAATAACCTACTTTAGAAAAGATAAATACGGTCATTATGAATATTTTACATCTTCTGTATAAGCATAGTTGCATGTGTTTTCAGCTCGACCAGACAGATACTGTACCGATCGTTCTGATGATTGTTCTAAGGTTAAAGAGCAATGTAATGACCGCATAATCAAACAGATTTGTCTATCAACTTGTAATGTATGCGGTCAGTATATACTATCGTTAGATTTAAGCACGTTTTACACTTTTATTACGATAGTGCAAGTGATGTTAGTAAACTTGTATAGAAGACAGAAGATTAAAAAAGCACATCCAAAAGTCGTCTAGAAGCCAACAATGTAATTAAAAAGTACACAAAGGCATACATAACTTTTTCAAAATTACAAATGTAAAATATGAACAATATGAAACACGCTTATAACAGCGGTCATCATATGTGCACTGGAGAATCGTTTGAAGACATTTTGCGAACATCATCATAAGTTGATTGCCTGCTATTGAATATCTATGTACACAGAGGAAAAATCTATAATTGTAGTTACATGTTCCACAAAATGTCCTTTTTTTCCCTCAATTAAACAAACCAACAATCTGCAAATTGTGTAGTTCACGGAACGTATTCCTTTAATTTTGTACAATAAATTAGTGGTTGTCGTTTGTTTTTGTTCATTTTTTGTGCGTTAATTGGGCCGTTAGTTTTCTCGTTTTGAATTGTTATACATTGTCGGGATCTTCTTAAGCTGACTGTGTCGTGCGGTGACCTATAAATGTAAATTGCTGTGTCATTGTGGAGAATTGTCTCAATGATAATTATACCAAATCTTCTTTTTTTATATTTGTGTCGTTCACATATTCTGAGTTGTTTTATCTTAATGGGTTGTACTAATTTATTTTACATGGACTTTTCGTTTTAGATGCGAATAAATGTGATAGTACATTAGTATCCTCCGCTCTCTCCCAAAAGCTCAAGCTATCTCATTCTGATGGAGATTATTGTTCTGATGGTACACAAACAAATGCAGACTCAGTCATCCTTAAACTCTGTAATGCAAATACTGATATAATGTGGCAAAAGGGTTTACAGGTAGCATTTTTAATTTTTTATTTTACTTGTTATTAGTGTACATTCAAAATTGGTTACAAAAAAAAAAGAAACATAGCCTTACATAAAACCTTCAGCTGTGATTCATATAAATAATTAAGATTGAAAAATCTACGGATAATGTGTATGAACTATAAATTGTTAATCTTTTTACTAAATTAGATTCTTTTAATTGTTTTTTCTCGTCTTGGAGTGTTTCGAATAATTGAAAACGGTATTTTGGAAATATTATCTATCTTATTTAAACCTTTTGCCACTTTCTTTGCAGGTTGTTTCAAACTGTAAACAAATATCGTTATATGCTCCTGTTTCGACGTTTGGATATTTTCCATATCAGCTTGGAATATTTCTTGGTTGTACTGACACGGGATTTAAGGTAGTTTATTCAATAAATCATGTTTATTAAGGAAGAGGGGTGAACGATACCAGGGGGACAGTAAAACGCATAAATAGAATAACATGCTCATTTGATGTCGCAATTGCTAATATGTTTGGCTCTTTTAATCGATTTTCAATACAATTAAATTAAATCTGGATTTTTTATCGTGTTATTAAGTCTTTCCACTTTTCTGTGGAAAGACTTATTGTATTTGTTCTGATTATTATTATTATTATTATTATTAGGTCTTTCCACTTTTCTGTGGAAAGACCTATTGTATTTCTTCTGATTATTAGGTCTTTCCACTTTTCTGTGGAAAGTCCTATTGTATTTGTTCTGATTATATTATTATTATTATTATTTTTTTTTTTTTTTCTTCCGCCAAATTTTGTTCTTGCGATAAATGTTTGTTTCGCAATATGTCGCTTAGATTTTTTTCATATTGTATCGTATAGGTTATGCGCTTTTAAATTTCACCCTGCTAAGCCGAACCATTTTCTTTGTAAGAGTTATCTCCCTATTCACTGTTTGTCATGTGTGTGCATCTCCTTCGTAACAAAATAAGAAAGCGACAAAATTCTTTTTACAAATTGTTGGTTACATCCTCAGGAATATTTGGCGTATTTGGATCGAAGCGATTCGAAGAAATTTTATAGGAGTTATCTATCTTTACGGAATAAATTTGTCGGTATGTTTTTTTAACTCATAAACCGTTAACCGTATAACCCTGGAATGTTTTTATTTGAGTCCCCTGATTCCTAACTTAGAAAATTAGGTCAAGGTCAAAGGTCAAGGTCATATTTTAGATTTTCACATGTCTTTGATTTCCCTATAACTCTTGAACGGTTATAGATACAAAAAAAATTAGCAGTGAAAAATGCTTGGTACTTCAAGGGGCAACTTTTTTACATTATGACTATATTGATTTTACCATCATGTAAGGGACATAACTCCCATCGATGGTTTTTAAAAAGCCATTTTTAGGCAAAACTCTTAAACAAAAGGTCCTTGACCCATAGGGTCTTTTGCAATGACGTTGTGGAGCAATGACCTTGACGAAGGTTACAAGGTCAAAGGTCAAGGTCATCAAATTATGTGGTTTTGGCACTATTTAAACAGTTTTATGTGTGTTTGAATTTCAACCAACCAACCAACCAACCAACCAACCAACCAAACAACCAACCAACCAACCAACCAATCA
This sequence comes from Mytilus edulis, assembly GCA_019925275.1. Lineage (NCBI taxonomy): Eukaryota > Metazoa > Mollusca > Bivalvia > Mytilida > Mytilidae > Mytilus > Mytilus edulis. Next base: position 69,191,447 of record CM034358.1, on the reverse strand, counting down.
ATCAATCAATCAATCAATCAATCAATCAATCAATCAATGTTTCCGTTTCATGTGTTTGATACGGGATTCAAGGTCTCTTTTTTCGCTTGTTTTAATTGAGCCTATCAAACGTGTTTAACCAACATGTTTAACCAATATGTTTAACCAACGTGTTTAACCAACATGTTTAACCAACGTGTTTAACCAACCAACCAACCAACCAACCAACCAATCAATCAATCAATCAATTAATGTTTCCGTTTCATGTGTGAAATACGGGATCCAAGATGTTTTTTTTCGCTTGTTTACATTGAGCCTATCCAACGTGTTTAACCAGCCAACGTGTTTAACCAATATGTTTAACCAACGTGTTTAACCAACCAACCAACCAACCAACCAATCAATGCATGTTTCCGTTTCATGTGTTAAATACGGGATCCAAGATGTGTTTTTTTTTCGCTTGTTTACATTGAGCCTATCCAACGTGTTTAACCAGCCAACGTGTTTCACCAATATGTTTAACCAACGTGTTTAACCAACATGTTTAACCAACGTGTTTAACCAACCAACCAACCAATCAATGCATGTTTCCGTTTCATGTGTTAAATACGGGATCCAAGATGGGTTTTTTTCCGCTTGTTTAAATTGAGCCTATCCAACGTGTTTAACCAGCCGACGTGTTTAACCAACGTGTTTAACCAACATGTTTAACCAACGTGTTTTACCAACCAACCAACCAATCAATCAATCAATCAATGCATGTTTCCGTTTCATGCGTTAAATACGGGATCCAATTTTGAGCCTATCCAATGTGTTTAACCAACGTGTTTAAGCAACATGTTTAAGCAACGTGTTTAACCAACCAACCAACCAACCAACCAACCAACCAACTAATCAACCAATCAATCAATCAATCAATCAATCAATCAATCATGATCATGATCAATAAATCATGTTTCATGAAAAATCGAAATTCAATATTGTTCTTGCGTCACTTCTGAAAAAAAATCCACATGTACTCTAAAACTACAAGTACAATCGACCTCAAAATTTGCAGTCAGCAGGGCATACATGTACTGAAAGTTTATAAAAAAACTTGGTGCAGATATCTCTCAAAGCATTTCCTAGAGAAAATAAATGGCAATGCCGTAAAAATCGCTTGCTAGGTCCGTAAATCTCAGTAAAAACCTACAATAAAATGTCCGCTCCGGGATTGAAATACTAATCTGTGTTACAAACAGGTGCTGAAAAATGTACAATATCAGAAAATGATCAATAAATGTGTTTTAAAGTTACACCGGATCAATTAAATCCAAAACATGCACTGCTTGTGAACTGTCATCAAAATGTCAATTTCCTACAATGACAAAAGAAATTACATTGTGTACATTCCATCTCTATAGATGTTGTCTGTTTAACGTCCCGACCTAAAGAGAAATAAAAAGACTATCTTTTCGTTATTATAAACCCGTGTCACGTGATGTGGCGCGCGCGCTGTACCTAAAATAAAAGAAAAACTTTCCAAACTAAACATGAAACTTCTCCGGTAACAATAATATAGACCCCATACAGAAACAAACAAACAAACAAACAAACCCCCCCCCCCCCCCCCAATTCAATTAATTTTAACGGGGGAAAGACCCCCTACAATTGCTTTTTTAAAGCAATTGATTTATATTTATTATTATTTTTTATTTTTTTTTTCTTCCGCCAAATTTTGTTCTTGTGATAAATGTTTGTTTCGCAATATGTCGCTTAGATATTTCTCATATGGTATCGTATAGTTTATGCGCTTTTAAATTTCACCCTGCTAAGCCGAACCATTTTCTTTGTAAGAGTTATCTCCCTATTCACTGTTTATCATCTGTGTGCATCTCCTTCGTAACAAAAAAAGATAGCGACAACATTCTTTTTACAAATTGTTCGTTACATCCTCAGGAATTTTTGGCTCATTTGGGTCGAAGCGATTCGTTGAAATTTTATAGGAGTTATCTACCTTTACAAAATAAATTTGTCGGTATGTTTTTAAACTCAAAAACAGTTAACCCTATAACCCTGGAATGTTTTTATTTGAGTCCCCTATGTCCTAACTTAGAAAATGAGGTCAAGGTCAAAGGTCAAGGTCAAGTTCTAAATTGTGACTTTTGCTTGTTTTTGCATTTTCTCTGACGCTTAGAAAGATACATATAGAAAAACAATTGCAAAATGTCTGCTTTATTGTTATGAAGATATGATACATTAAGTCTGATACAATTTAATGGCATCTTATAGGAGTTGGTGCCCCTAATATGTCTTGATATGAAGTTATTTGATTATAACTTCAACTAAGTTCATTATAAAGGCATTTGACCTTGTACAAAAGGTTAGGTGACAAATGACCTTGAAAAATGACTACCGGAAGTGACCTTGAGATAACCGGAAGTAGCCTTTTTTGCAATTTTTTCATATAAAAGTACTCAGAATCCATATATTTTGTCATATAGATACATAAACTGATTACTGAAGACTAAAAATGACTTCCAACAAACCGGAAGTGGTCAATTATCTGCCATTCTACATATAAAAGTATATAGAAACTATATATTTTTGGAATCAGTGTGAAAGAAGCTATCATATGAGACCGGAAGTGACATTCATTTCACCGGAAGTAGCTTATTATCTCCCTTACATCACTCATTAATATAATTAAACCATTATTTATCGCATCAGTATGAAGAAACTATCTGATCAAAATTTCTTTGGTGTGGAAAGACTTTCAATTGTTCTCTGAACAATTGGTTTTTAATTATTATTATTATTATTATTTTTTTTTTTTTTCTTCCGCCAAATTTTTTTCTTGCGATAAATGTTTGTTTCGCAATATGTCGCTTAGATATTTCTCATATTGTATCGTATAGTTTCTGCGCTTTTAAATTTCACCCTGCTAAGCCGAACCATTTTCTTTGTGAGAGTTATCTCCCTATTCACTGTTTATCATGTGTGTGCATCTCCTTCGTAACAAAAAAAGATAGCGACAAAATTCTTTTCACAAATTGTTCGTTACATCCTCAGTAATTTTTGGCGTATTTGGATCGAAGCGATTCGATGAAATTTTATAGGAGTTATCTACCTTTACGGAAGAAATTTGTCGCTATATTTTTTTAACTCATAAACCGTTAACCGTATAACCCTGGAATGTTTTTATTTGAGTCCCCTGATTCCTAACTAAGAAAATTAGGTCAAGGTCAAAGGTCAAGGTCATATTTTAGATTTTCATATGTCTTTGATTTCCCTATAATTCTTGAATGGTTATAGATACAGAAAATTTAAGCAGTGAAAAATGCTGAGTACTTCAAGGGGCAACTTTGTTACTTGATGATTGTATTGGTTTTACCATTATGTAAGGGACATAACCCCCATTGATGGTTTATAAAAAGCCATTATTAGGCAAAACTCTTAAACAAAAGGTCCTTGACCCATAGGGTCTTTTGCAATGACATTGTGAAGCAATGACCTTGACAAAGGTCACAAGGTCAAAGGTCAAGGTCATGTACATATGTGATTTGGGGCACTTCTTGAAGAATATTATGTGTTTGCCAACCAACCAACCAACCAACCAACCAACCAACCAATCAATCAATCATGATCATGATCAATCAACCAATAATGATCATGATCAATCAATTAATCATGTTTCCGTCTCATGTGTTTATTATAGGGTTCAAGATCTTCTTCGTTTCTTTTTCGCTGTTTCAATTGACCCTAACCAACGTGTTTAACCAACCAACCAACCAACCAACCAACCAACCAACCAACCAACCAACCAACCAACCAGCCAACCAACTAATCAATCAATCAATCAATCAATCAATCAATCAATCAATCAATCAATCAATCAATCAATCATGATCATGATCAACCAATCATGTTTCCGTCTCATGTGTTTAATATAGGGTCCAAGATCTTCTTTGTGTCTTTTTCCGTGTTTCAATTGACCCTACCCAACGTGTTTAACCAACCAACCAACCAACCAACCAACCAACCAACCATCCAACTAATCAATCAATCAATCAATCAATCAATCAATCAATCATGATCATGATCAACCAATCATGTTTCCGTCTCATGTGTTTAACATAGGGTCCAAGATCTTCTTTGTGTCTTTTTCCGTGTTTCAATTGACCCTACCCAACGTGTTTAACCAACCAACCAACCAACCAACCATCCAACTAATCAATCAATCAATCAATCAATCAATCAATCAATCAATCAATCAATCAATCAATCAATCATGATCATGATCAATCAATCATCTTTCCGTCTCATGTGTTTAATGTAGGGTCCAAGATCTTCTTTGTTTCTTTTTCGCTGTTTCAATCGACCCTATCCAACGTGTTTAACCAACCAACAAATCAGTCAATCAATCAATCAATCAATCAATCATGATCATGATCAACCAATCATGTTTCCGTCTCATGTGTTTAATATAGGGTCCAAGATCTTCTTTGTGTCTTTTTCCGTGTTTCAATTGACCCTACCCAACGTGTTTAACCAACCAACCAACCAACCAACCAACCAACCAACCAACCATCCAACTATTCAATCAATCAATCAATCAATCAATCAATCAATCAATCATGATCATGATCAACCAATCATGTTTCCGTCTCATGTGTTTAACATAGGGTCCAAGATCTTCTTTGTGTCTTTTTCCGTGTTTCAATTGACCCTACCCAACGTGTTTAACCAACCAACCAACCAACCAACCAACCATCCAACTAATCAATCAATCATCATCAATCAATCAATCAATCAATCAATCAATCAATCAATCATGATCATGATCAATCAATCATCTTTCCGTCTCATGTGTTTAATGTAGGTCCAAGATCTTCTTTGTTTCTTTTTCGCTGTTTCAATCGACCCTATCCAACGTGTTTAACCAACCAACAAATCAGTCAATCATCAATCAATCAATCAATCATGTCATGATCAACCAATCATTGTTTCCGTCTCATGTGTTTAATATAGGGTCCAAGATCTTCTTTGTGTCTTTTTCCGTGTTTCAATTGACCCTACCCAACGTGTTTAACCAACCAACCAACCAACCAACCAACCAACCAACCATCCAACTAATCAATCAATCAATCATCAATCAATCAATCAATCAATCATGATCATGATCAACCAATCATGTTTCCGTCTCATGTGTTTAACATAGGGTCCAAGATCTTCTTTGTGTCTTTTTCCGTGTTTCAATTGACCCTACCAACGTGTTTAACCAACCAACCAACCAACCAACCAACCAACCATCCAACTAATCAATCAATCAATCAATCAATCAATCAATCAATCAATCAATCAAATCAATCAATCATCATGATCATGATCAATCAATCATCTTTCCGTCTCATGTGTTTAATGTAGGGTCCAAGATCTTCTTTGTTTCTTTTTCGCTGTTTCAATCGACCCTATCCAACGTGTTTAACCAACCA
>CM034358.1:69175994-69183494 GCA_019925275.1 Mytilus edulis | reverse complement strand
AATTCAATCAATCAATCAATCAATCAATCATGATCATGATCAATCAATCATCTTTCCGTCTCATGTGTTTAATGTAGGGTCCAAGATCTTCTTTGTTTCTTTTTCGCTGTTTCAATCGACCCTATCCAACGTGTTTAACCAACCAACAAATCAGTCAATCAATCAATCAATCAATCAATCATGATCATGATCAACCAATCATGTTTCCGTCTCATGTGTTTAATATAGGGTCCAAGATCTTCTTTGTGTCTTTTTCCGTGTTTCAATTGACCCTACCCAACGTGTTTAACCAACAACCAACCAACAACAACCAACCATCCAACTAATCAATCAATCAATCAATCAATCAATCAATCAATCAATCATGATCATGATCAACCAATCATGTTTCCGTCTCATGTGTTTAACATAGGGTCCAAGATCTTCTTTGTGTCTTTTTCCGTGTTTCAATTGACCCTACCCAACGTGTTTAACCAACCAACCAACCAACCAACCAACCAACTAACAATCAATCAATCAATCAATCAATCAATCAATCAATCATCATGATCAATCATCAATCATGTCAATTCTTCGTCTCATGTGTTTAATGTAGGGTCCAAGATCTTCTTTGTTTCTTTTTCCTGTTTCAATCGACCCTACCAACGTGTTTAACCAACCAAACCAACAAATCAGTCAATATCAATTCAATCCAATCAAATCAATCATGATCATGATCAACCAATCATGTTTCCGTCTCATGTGTTTAATATAGGGTCCAAGATCTTCTTTGTGTCTTTTTCCGTGTTTCAATTGACCCTACCCAACGTGTTTAACCAACCAACCAACCAACCAACCAACCAACACCAACCAACCAACCAACCATCCAACTAATCAATCAATCAATCAATCAATCAATCAATCAATCACAATCAATCAATCATGATCATGATCAATCAATCATCTTTCCGTCTCATGTGTTTAATGTAGGGTCCAAGATCTTCTTTGTTTCTTTTCGCTGTTTCAATCGACCCTATCCAACGTGTTTAACCAACCAACAAATCAGTCAATCAATCAATCAATCAATCAATCATGATCATGATCAACCAATCATGTTTCCGTCTCATGTGTTTAATATAGGGTCCAAGATCTTCTTTGTGTCTTTTTCCGTGTTTCAATTGACCCTACCCAACGTGTTTAACACAACAACCAACCACATAACAACCAACCAACCATCCAACTAATCAATCAATCAATCAATCAATCAATCAAAACAATCAATCATGATCATGATCAACCAATCATGTTTCCGTCTCATGTGTTTAACATAGGGTCCAAGATCTTCTTTGTGTCTTTTTCCGTGTTTCAATTGACCCTACCCAACGTGTTTAACAACCACCAACTCAACAAAACCAATCCAACTAATCATCAATCAATCAATCATCAATCAATCAACATAATAAACAATCTGATCATGATCAATCATCATCTTTCCGTCTCATGTGTTTAATGTAGGGTCCAAGATCTCTTTGTTTCTTTTCGCTGTTTCATGGACCCTATCAAAGTGTTTTGAACCACAACAAATCAGTCAAATCACCAATCAATCACTATCAATCATGTATCATGATCAACCAATCATTGTTTTGTTATGTGTTTATATGGTGTAAGATCTTCTTTGTGTCTTTGTCGTGTTTCAATTGACCCTACAACTGTTTAAACAACGAACAACAACCAAACAAAGAAGATCAACTATAATTGAATCAATGAATCATCGAAAATCATCAATGATCTGGGTCCCATTATTAAAACCGATGAGAGAATTGATCATGATTGATTGGATTGATTGATTGATTAGATTGGATTGGTTGTTGGTGGTGGTGGTTGGTTGGTTGGTAAACACGTTGGGTAGGGTCAATTGAAACACGGAAAAGACACAAAGAAGATCTTGGACCCTATATTAAACACATGAGACGGAAACATGATTGGTTGATTCATGATTCATTGATTGATTGATTGATTGATTGATTGATGTTTGTTGGTTGGTTAAACACGTTGGGATAGGGTCGATTGAAACAGCGGAAAAAGAAACAAAGAAGATCTTGGACCCTAATTAAACACATGAGACGGAAAGATGATTGATTGATCATGATCATGATTGATTGATTTGATTGATTGATTGATTGATGATTGATTTGAGATTGATTAGTTGATGGATTGGTTGGTTGGTTGGTTGGTTGGTTAAACACGTTGGGTAGGGTCAATTGAAACACGGAAAAAGACACAAAGAAGATCTTGGACCCTATGTTAAACACATGAGACGGAAACATGATTGGTTGATCATGATCATGATTGATTGATTGAAATTGATTGATTGATTTGATTGATTGAATAGTTGATGATGGTTGGTTGGTTGGTTGGTTGGTTGGTTGGTTGGGTTTAAACACGTTGGGTAGGGTCAATTGAAACACGGAAAAAGACACAAAGAAGATCTTGGACCCTATATTAAACACATGAGACGGAAACATGATTGGTTGATCATGATCATGATTGATTGATTGATTGATTGATTGACTGATTGTGTTGGTTGGTTAAACACGTTGGGTAGGGTCGAATTGAAACACGAAAAAGAACAAAGAAGATCTTGGACCCTACATTAAACACATGAGACGGAAACATTGATTGGTTGATTGATGATCTATGATTGATTGATTGATTGATTGATTGATTGATTGATAGTTGGATGTTGTTGGTTGTTGGTTGGTTTAAACACGTTGGATAGGGTCGATTGAAACACGGAAAAAGACACAAAGAAGATCTTGGACCCTATATTAAACACATGAGACGGAAAATGATTGGTTGATCATGATCATGATTGATTGATTGATGATGATTGATTGATTGATTGATTGATTATTGGATGGTTGTGGTTGTTGGTTGGTTGGTTGGTTGGTTGGTTAAACACGTTGGGTAGGGTCAATTGAAACACGGAAAAAGACACAAAGAAGATCTTGGACCCTATGTTAAACACATGAGACGGAAACATGATTGGTTGACATAATGAATATTGATTGATTGATTGATTGATTGATTATTAATATGATGGTTAGTGGTTGGTTTGTTGATTGGTTGTTGTTAAACACGTTGGTGGTCAATTGAAACACGGAAAAAGACACAAAGAAGATCTTGGACCCTATATTAAACACATGAGACGGAAAATGATTGTGATCATGATCATGAGATTGGATTGATTGATTGATTGATTGCTGATTTGTTGGTTGGTTAAACACGTTGGTAGGGTCAATTGAAACACGAAAAAGAAACAAAGAAGATCTTGGACCCTACATTAAACACATGAGACGGAAAGATGATTGATATGATATTGATTATTGATTGATTGATTGTGATTGATTAGATTGATTGATTGAGTTGATAGAATGATTGATTGTTGGATGTTGGTTGGTGGTTGGTTGGTTTAAACACGTTGGTAGGGTCAATTGAAACACGGAAAAGACACAAAGAATGATCTTGGACCCTATGTTAAACACAGGAACGGAAAACATGATTGGTGATATGAACATGATTGATTGATTGATTGATTGATTGATTGATTGATTGATTGTTGATGGTTGGTTGGTTGGTTGGTTGGTTGGTTGGTTGGTTGTTAAACACGTTGGGTAGGGTCAATTGAAACACGAAAAAGACACAAAGAAGATCTTGGACCCTATATTAAACACATGAGACGGAAACATGATTGTTGATCATGATCATGATTGATTGATTGATTGATTGATTGATGATTTTATTGTTGTTGGTTGTGTTAAACACTTGGTAGGGTCATTGAAACACGAAAAAAACAAAGAAGATCTTGGACCCTATTAAACCATGAGACGAAAATGATTGTATCATGATCTATGATTGATTGATATTGATTATTGATTGTTATTTTATTTTGGTGGGGTGTTAAACAGTTGTGGTTGAAAGAAAGAAGATCTTGGACCTATAAACCTGAGACGAAAATATGTGATCATCATGATTGATGATTGATTGATTGATTGATGATTTGTTGGTTGGTAAAACGTTGGTAGCATTGAAAAAAAACAAGAGATTTGGACCCTAATTAAACACATGAGACGGAAAAGATGAATGATTGATCATGATCATGATTGATTGATTGATTGATTGATTGATTGATTGATTGATTGATTGATTATGATTGATTAGTGGATGGTTGGTTTGGTTGGTTGGTTGGTGGTTAAACACGTTGGGTAGGGTCAATTGAAACACGGAAAAAGACACAAAGAAGATCTTGGACCCTATGTTAAACACATGAGACGGAAACATGATTGGTTGATCATGATCATGATTGATTGATTGATTGATTGATTGACTGATTTGTTGGTTGGTTAAACACGTTGGATAGGGTCGATTGAAACACGAAAAAGAAACAAAGAAGATCTTGGACCCTATTAAACATGAGACGGAAAATGATTGTTGATCATGATTGATTGATTGATTGATTGATTGATTGATGATTATTGATATTGATTAGTTGGATGGTTGGTTGGTTGGTTGGTTGGTTGGTTAACACGTTGGGTAGGGTCAATGAAACACGGAAAAAGACACAAAGAAGATCTTGGACCTATGTTAAACACATGAGACGGAAACAGATTGGTTGATCATGATATGATTGATTGATTGATTGATTGATTGATGTTTGTTGGTTGGTTAAAAACGTTGGAGGGTCATTGAACGGAAAAATTGGTTTGGGGTTGGTTGTTGGTTAAAAGATTGGGTTTTTTGGTCAATTGAAACACGAAAAAGACACAAGAGTCTGGACCCTATATAAACACATGAGACGGAAACATGATTGTGTCATGATCAGAGATTGATTGATTGATTGATTGAGGTTTGGTTGGTTGGTTAAACGTTGGTAGGGTCATTGAACGGAAAAAGAACAAAGAAGTTTGGACCCTAATTAAACACATGGACGGAAAATGATGTTGTCTATCATGATGATTGATGAATGATTTTTGATTGATTGATTGATTATTGGAGTTGGTTGGTTGGTGTTGGTTGGTTGGTTGGTTAAACCGTTGGTAGGTCAATTAAACACGGAAAAAGACACAAAGAAGATCTGGACCCTATTTAAACACATGAGACGGAAACATGATTGGTTATCATGATCATGATTGATTGATTGATGATTGATTGATGTTGGATGTTGGTTGGTTGGTTGTTGGTTGGTTTTGATTGATTGATTGATTGATTGATTGATTGATAGTTGGATGGTTGGTTGTGGTTGGTTGGTTGGTTGGTTGGTTGGTTAAACACGTTGGGTAGGGTCAATTGAAACACGGAAAAAGACACAAAGAAGATCTTGGACCCTATATTAAACACATGAGACGGAAACATGATTGGTTGATCATGATCATGATATTGATTGATTGATTGATTGACTGATTTGTTGGTTGGTTAAACACGTTGGATAGGGTCGATTGAAACAGCGAAAAAGAACAAAGAAGATCTTGGACCCTATTAAACACATGAGACGGAAAGATGATTGATTGATCATGATCATGATTGTTGATTGATTGATTGATTGATTGGATTGTGTTGGGATTTGTTAGTTGGATTTGGGTTGGTTGGTTGGTTGGTTAAACACGTTGGGTAGGGTCAATTGAAACACGGAAAAAGAACAAAGAAGATCTTGGACCCTATTTAAACACATGAGACGGAAAAATGATTGGTTGATCATGATCTGATTGATTGATTGATTGAGATTGATTGATTGATTGATTGATTGTTGGATGGTTGGATGTTGGTGGTTGGTGGTGGTTGGTTAAACACGTTGGTAGGGTCAATTGAAACACGGAAAAAGACACAAAGAAGATCTTGGACCCTATGTTAAACACATGAGACGGAAACATGATTGATTGATCATGATCTATGATTGATTGATTGGATTTGATTGATTTGATTGATTGATTGATTGATTGAGATGTTTGTTGGATGGTTGGTTGGTTGGTTGGTTGGTTGGTTGGTTAAACACGTTGGGTAGGGTCAATTGAAACACGGAAAAAAGACACAAAGAAGATCTTGGACCCTTATTAAAACACATGAGACGGAAACATGATTGGTTGATCATGATCATGATTGATTGATTGATTGATTGATTGACTGATTTGTTGGTTGGTTAAAACACGTTGGATAGGGTCGATTGAAACAGCGAAAAAGAAACAAAGAAGATCTTGGACCCTACATTAAACACATGAGACGGAAAGATGATTGATTGATCATGATCATGATTGATTGATTGATTGATTGATTGATTGATTGATTGATTGATTGATTGATTGATTGTTGGATGGTTGGTTGGTTGGTTGGTTGGTTAAACACGTTGGGTAGGGTCAATTGAAACACGGAAAAAGACACAAAGAAGATCTTGGACCCTATGTTAAACACATGAGACGGAAACATGATTGGTTTGATCATGATCATGATTGATTGATTGATTGATTGATTGATTGATTGATTGATTAGTTGGATGGTTGGTTGTTGTTGGTTGGTTGGTTGGTTGGTTGGTTAAACACGTTGGGTAGGGTCAATTGAAACACGGAAAAAGACACAAAGAAGATCTTGGACCCTATATTAAACACATGAGACGGAAACATGATTGGTTGATCATGATCATGATTGATTGATTGATTGATTGATTGACTGATTTGTTGGTTGGTTAAACACGTTGGATAGGGTCGATTGAAACAGCGAAAAAGAAACAAAGAAGATCTTGGACCCTACATTAAACACATGAGACGGAAAGATGATTGATTGATCATGATCATGATTGATTGATTGATTGATTGATGATTGATTGATTGATTGATTGATTGATTAGTTGGATGGTTGGTTGGTTGGTTGGTTGGTTGGTTAAACACGTTGGGTAGGGTCAATTGAAACACGGAAAAAGACACAAAGAAGATCTTGGACCCTATTTAAACACATGAGACGGAAACATGATTGGTTGATCATGATCATGATTGATTGATTGATTGATTGATTGATTGATTGTTGATTAGTTGGATTGGTTGGTTGGTTGGTTGGTTGGTTGGTTAAACACGTTGGGTAGGGTCAATTGAAACACGAAAAAAGACACAAAGAAGATCTTGGACCCTATATTAAACACATGAGACGGAAACATGATTGGTTGATCATGATCATGATTGATTGATGATTGATTGATTGACTGATTTGTTGGTTGGTTAAACACGTTGGATAGGGTCGATTGAAACAGCGAAAAAAAAAACAAAGAAGATCTTGGACCCTACATTAAACACATGAGACGGAAAGATGATTGATTGATCATGATCATGATTGATTGATTGATGATTGATTGATTGATTGATTGGATTGTTGGTTGTGGTGGTTGTAAAACTTGTAGGTCTGAAACGAAAAAAAAAAAGAAGTCTTGGCCTATTTAAACACATGGACGGAATGATTGTTGTCATGATCATGATTATTGTT